>CAWUFW010020577.1:0-147160 GCA_963921515.1 Calotriton arnoldi | reverse complement strand
GTGACAACTACTCAGTGAAACTGCTAGCCAGTGGCGTGCTGACTCTCAGCCTTGCTAGTCAGACAAAATGCACATTCAGAAAGGCAGTGCACAGAACACTCACCTGCTCCCCTGGTGTCCCATCACAGCTTGCTGTACTGTGAAGTGAGGCTGTCCAGCAGGGCCTGGTTCTCCTCAAGGCTGAAGGCTGGGGCTCTCTCCACAGTACGTGCCATTGCAGGGTCCAGAGGGGCAGAGACAGCAGCAGTGCAGTGGCAGATGTCGTCCTGGAGCATGTAGTGCAGGGGAACAGGCAGCAATATATATGTGCTGGAGAGGCAGATACTGTCCCTTGTGTCCAAAGTGATAGGTCCAAGTCGTTTGCATCTTCTGAATCTGGCCAATCCATGGAATAGCAGCACCAAAACACGCCCACAGCATCCTTCAAAACTTCAACATCATGACATACATGATTTTGCAACATTGTTGTGGGTGACCAACTGATTTTCCAGCAACCGACTCGTTCAAAATTCGAAAACGCGTCCGTTGCCAGGCAAGCCCATTGTCAATGGGTGCGCACCGATCGGTCCATTGCGGTACAACGCGCACAGGGGTACAACGCGTACCCGCACACATTGAATGCAATGGGCCGGCCGGAGGCACCGATCGGTCCATTGCAGTTCAACGCGCACAGGGGTACAACGCGTACCCGCACACATTGAAAGCAATGGGCCGGCCGGAGGCACCGATCGGTCCATTGCAGTTCAACGCGCACAGGGGTACAACGCGTGCCCGCACACATTGAATGCAATGGGCCGGCCGGAGGCACCGATCGGTCCATTGCAGTTCAACGCGCACAGGGGTACAACGCGTACCCACACACATTGAAAGCAATGGGCCGGCCGGAGGCACCGATCGGTCCATTGCGGTTCAACGCGCACAGGGGTACAACTCTGTACCCGCACACATTGAATGCAATGGGCCGGCCGGAGGCACCGATCGGTCCCTTGCAGTTCAACGCGCACAGGGGTACAACGCGTACCCGCACACATTGAATGCAATGGGCCGGCCGGAGGCACCGATCGGTCCATTGCAGTTCAACGCGCACTAGGGGTACAACGGCGTACCCGCACACTTGAAAGCAATGGGCCGGCCGGAGGCACCGATCGGTCCATTGCGGTTCAACCAGCACAGGGGTACAACGCGTACCCGCACACATTGAAAGCAATGGGCCGGCCGGAGGCACCGAGTCGGTCCATTGCGGTTCAACGCATCACTGTATATGTGACTGGCATAGGTCAGCATGCCTGTCTCAGATGGACATATGCCAGCCACAGATAGCTCCCAGGGAGTGAGGGGCACACCTACATCACGACAGCCTGTCCAAACCTTATCATAAGGCATGTAAGGCTGCATTTCCTATTGTGTGTATGTTGGTGTACATGTTGTCCTGTGGGTGTCACCTGTGGGCAGCCACCCCCAGGCTGTGCACGTGTTCATGGGGACAGGATCCTGGGTGTTACGTGTACGTGACCACTGTGATGTGCAACTGTTCATATCTGTGCATGTGTCATGGTCACATTTCACAGTGGTGTTTGTGTATGTCATGTCACATACCCCGTGAGTCCCATGTGGGACGGTATGTTTGAGCCAGGGTGTCCCAGTGGCACAATAGTGATGGCCCTCCACAGTCTTTGTGCATGTAGTGTTTACAATGTCTCTGATTTCATGTGCACAATGGGAGACAGTCTCCACATCCACGTTGTGTGTGCATGGACTCTGATGTTGTGCGTGTGTGTCACAGACGTCCATGGCTGTCCTGCCATGGCAAGTGTGGCCACTACCTGTGGGGGTCATGTTTGTTTTGCTGTGGTGTACACATGATACTCCAGGTGATGCCAGTGTCCATGTGGCATTACAGGGTCCCTGGGAATGTGCCTGTCGTTGAGCTGTGGTGCCTGGGGCACATCTGTCCTCACATGTCACTGTGGGGGGTGACTGTGACACAGCATCATGATATCCAATGGGCCAACCTGGGACAAATTGATGCCACCTGTAGGACCGTGTTGACAGATGTTGGCCATGTATGTACCATACATGTCGTTCCGGTACTGCACACTTCATGTAGTTGTGCCTCATGATGATGTATGTTGGGATCTTGAGTGTGTTCAATGCCGCATATGTGGGGTGACTGACGATCTTGCTTACTTCTCCTCTGCACTGCAGGGCTCCTGCTGTCCATCGGCCATTCCCAGACCTGGCAAGCGATGGTGGAACGGGACAGCATCCGACGGTACCGCTTCACCAGGCAGCTGATTGAGGATTTGGCAGTGCAGTTGTCCCCACATTTGCAGCCTGGCCGGCCGTATCCTACAGCGCTGACCCCCAAGGTGAAGGTGATGGCAGCCCTACACTTCTTTGCCACCGGTACCTTCCAACATACTGTGGCGTCTGCTGGTGGGATGTCACAGACCATGTTCAGCCGTGTGCTCCGCGATGTTTTGGCGGCAATGTTGCTCTTCCTGAACCGGTACATCTATTTCCCTAGACTGCGACGACTCACTGACGTGAAGAGTGACTTTTATGCCCTGGGGAGGATGCCGCATGTCATTGGCTCCATTGATGGGACACATGTGGCTTTGGTACCACCACAGGCCCAGGAGCAGGCCTACAGGAACCGCAAGCACTACCACTCGGTCAATGCACTGGTGGTGTGTCTTGCAGACATGACCATCACACACGTGTGTGCCCGTTTCCCTGGTTCAGCACACGATGCCTTTGTGATGAGGAGTAGTCGCATCCCCAGGTTGATGGCACAGATGCAGAACCAGCGTGCCTGGCTTGTCGGTGTGTACTGACTTTGTGCCATTGTGTGTGATCTGATCTGTAGTATTCCGCCCACTTTTCCAAGTCAGCTGATGTGCACTTGTCTGTCCGTAGGTGACTCGGGATACCCCAACATGCCGTGGTTGCTGACACCCTCAGGAACCCTGTGACACCTGCCCAGATGCGCTACAATGAGGCACATGGTCGGACCAGGAGAGTGATTGAGCGGACCTTTGGTCTCCTGAAGAGCCGCTTCCGCTGCCTGGACAAGACCGGAGGGTCCCTCCCATATGCCCCTGCGAAGTGTGCAAGATTATCATCGTCTGCTGCATGCTACACAACCTGGCAGTGCGGAAGGAGTTGCCTCTCATCCAGGATGACGATGACCAACATCCGCCACCTGTGGAGGATCCTGGCCTGGACCACGATGCCAGTGACGATGATGATGATGATGATGGTGATGGTGATGTCCGCACACAGCTCATCACCAACTTCTTTAGCTGAATGTGAGTATCCTGAGGTGTCATGTGAATGATGTGAGTTGGCATGATGTGTGGGTGGTGCTCTGGTGCTGTTGGAGTGTGTCCATGGGCTACTTGACAGGATGTGTGTTGCGATGTGTGGTGACAGGTGGGCTGTACTCCCCAACAGTGTTGACATGCTAACTTGGTTCTGGGTGGGTATCTTGTAACATGTATTGTGCATGAGTTTTGCTGATCTGTCCTGTACTGCATTGCTTTTGACTGTGTGTCATTTCTGTCCTTCACAGGGTACTTTCAGATTCGTTTGGTCAACTGTGTCCACCGACGACGTGATTGCACATCCAGGCTGGTAGCTGTTGTGTCCCTACAGGTGATGTGCGCCACACCCATGGACTTCCTTCCGTCTACAGTTGTTGACTGTGTGCCCGCTACCAGGTGGGGTTACCTTGCATCTGTAGTGGTTACGGCATGTTGCAACTGTGTAATAAACCTGTGCTTCACTTTGTGATGTGCGTTGTCTGTGGTCACACATTTGACTGCCATTTGCTTACTGCACCTGAGGGCTACTTGACTACAACTGGGAATGGGTGTGGTGTCTGTGCATTGCACCGTCTTCCCTGGCAACATCAGTGTAGGCAATGAGTCAGATGGCCTAGGTGTGTATGTGTTGTGTACCCCTGGTGGTGTGTCTCCCTCATATGTGTCACGTTGCCTGTACTCACATGCCTGTGTTGTCCTTGCTGTTGCAGTTCGCATACACAGTGTAATTTTGCAGTTCATCATCCCCATAACAGCACCCACGTTGGAATCACGACAGAGGCAAGTATGGTGTATTAGTGTGTTTATTGTGATACATCTGTGTTAATAGTGCATAGGATGGGTTGTGCTGTACATGAATCTTGCAATCCCAAGTTCCTAGGTGAATTGAAAGTCCAGGTAGACAGGATCCCCAGTATCGGGGCCACAGTTGTCTGACACATTGTTCCAACTTGTACTCCCCATGCAATGTGTGGGAGTAGTGTTGCCATCAACAGGGTGAACAGTCTGTGCACAAAGGCGAAAATCCAGAACAGGTTCAGGCTTCCTGGGAGTTGCGCTTGGCCATCAGCCTCTCACTTTCCCCTCCTCGGACGACCCCTCTTCTTGGGGGGGCCCTCAAGTGCAGGCTGCTGCGGTGCAGGGGACTCTCCGCCAGAGTCCTCCTCCTCCCTGTGGCAGTTGCAGTTTGTTCTGTACCAGATGTTGTTGGCACACAGGGAGGTGTGGACTGGTTGCTGTTCATCTGGCGGAGGCATTGTAAAATGTCCCTGTGCACCGCCGTCATCTCATGTAGTACATCCCACTTGGACTCCACGCGGGACATGTGGGAGTCCACACGTGACATGTGTGACTCCACGTGGGACATGTGGGAGTCCAAGCGGGCATGATGGGCAGCCTGCTGCTGTTTGATGTCTCTGAGGAGCCCCACTACCTGGCTGAGCTCTCCGGTGCTGGACTGGTACGCATCAGCTATGCGTACCAGTTGTGGGTCTTCATGCACACCAGCAACGTCTGCAAGCAGCGACCTCTGTCTCCCACCCTCCCACCACCCCTGCTGACATGTGCAGTGTGTGCAGTTGCACGCACAGATGACCCTGGTCCACCTTGGGGGTTGGTGGTGGTGGTGGTGTCCATGGCCCCAGGTTGGTCCAGGGTCACTGCGCTGGTGTTGCTCCTTATTCCGTCCATGTCGGCAGGGATGGTATTCGTGGTGACAGTCGTTGGAGGGGTGGGTGCAGGGGGTGCAGCTGGTGGACCTGCTGGTGCTGCAGCTGGTGGTCCTGCTGGTGCAGCATGTTGACTTGCACCGGATGTGCCAGGTTGTTCTTCATCGTCCGAGGAGGACAGAGGCTGTACGACGCCAGTGAGCTCGGCATCCTCTTGAGCCTGGGACTGGGACTCCTCAGCGTCTGCTGCTGTGTCCCTATCATCACCTGTTTTTGGGAGACACAAACAATGTATGTCATGTTTCTGCAGGCATCAGTGGTTGACACACCTGACAGTTGTGACTGTGCCTCGGGGTGCGGGCCTGTACATTGTATTGTCCTAAGTCGTCACAGTCAGGGGTTGATATTGGTGTGGCACATTGTCCTGCATTATTTGGGCATTTCTATGTATTCTCTGGGGTGTGAACATGGTCTGCATTGATTGTGTTTGGTTGACAGCCAGACCTCCTTCCCACCCACCCACCCAGCCAGTCAGTTATCCCACCATGGAACGTGCTTGCATTGCAGGGAGTGTAAGTTGTCTCTCAGGATGTCAGTCAGTGGTGTCCTGCTGTTTGTTGGTGCACAGTTGGCAGCAGGGCCTTGTGCTCCCCACAGCAGTAGCCAGTGTCAGCCATCTTGTGAGTCCTTCTCCACTCCCTGTGATGTGAGCATGGTTCAGGAGTGGTGTTGATGGGACAGTTGTGAGGGTGAGCTATGTCTGTAACTACGACTCCCATCATGCTATTGCCTCCACCCCCTTCCCAGCATGCCCATGCTTCCTTCCTTTTGACTCTGCTTCCCTGTGGGGTGGGCTGGCTGTGCTGACAGGATGGCTGGGAGTGTTGTCATGGCAGTTGTTTGGCTAAGAGTCCCAAGAGTGTCCCTGTGCTTCACACAACATGACCCAGGGTGGTGGTGCTTTGTGGGATCTTGTGTTAGGATGGAGGGCATTGCATTCTACCAGGTGGGTACTGTGGAGTTTGTGTTGGGGGGGTGAGGGGAGGTGCTGGTGACTATAGTCAGTGCTGCAAGTCCCCCTTCCCACCCAGCCAGCCAGATATCCCACCATGGAACGTGCTTGCATTGCAGGGAGTGTAAGTTGTCTCTCAGGATGTCAGTCAGTGGTGTCCTGCTGTTTGTTGGTGCACAGTTGGCAGCAGGGCCTTGTGCTCCCCACAGCAGTAGCCAGTGTC
Source organism: Calotriton arnoldi (assembly GCA_963921515.1). Lineage (NCBI taxonomy): Eukaryota > Metazoa > Chordata > Amphibia > Caudata > Salamandridae > Calotriton > Calotriton arnoldi. The sequence goes on along the minus strand of CAWUFW010020577.1, from coordinate 140,932 downwards.
AGCCATCTTGTGAGTCCTTCTCCACTCCCTGTGATGTGAGCATGGTTCAGGGTGGTGTTGATGGGACAGTTGTGAGGGTGAGCTATGTCTGTAACTACGACTCCCATCATGCTATTGCCTCCACCCCCTTCCCAGCATGCCCATGCTTCCTTCCTTTTGACTCTGCTTCCCTGTGGGGTGGGCTGGCTGTGCTGACAGGATGGCTGGGAGTGTTGTCATGGCAGTTGTTTGGCTAAGAGTCCCAAGAGTGTCCCTGTGCTTCACACAACATGACCCAGGGTGGTGGTGCTTTGTGGGATCTTGTGTTAGGATGGAGGGCATTGCATTCTACCAGGTGGGTACTGTGGAGTTTGTGTTGGGGGGGTGAGGGAGGTGCTGGTGACTATAGTCAGTGCTGCAAGTCCCCCTTCCCACCCAGCCAGCCAGATATCCCACCATGGAACGTGCTTGCATTGCAGGGAGTGTAAGTTGTCTCTCAGGATGTCAGTCAGTGGTGTCCTGCTGTTTGTTGGTGCACAGTTGGCAGCAGGGCCTTGTGCTCCCCACAGCAGTAGCCAGTGTCAGCCATCTTGTGAGTCCTTCTCCACTCCCTGTGATGTGAGCATGGTTCAGGGTGGTGTTGATGGGACAGTTGTGAGGGTGAGCTATGTCTGTAACTACGACTCCCATCATGCTATTGCCTCCACCCCCTTCCCAGCATGCCCATGCTTCCTTCCTTTTGACTCTGCTTCCCTGTGGGGTGGGCTGGCTGTGCTGACAGGATGGCTGGGAGTGTTGTCATGGCAGTTGTTTGGCTAAGAGTCCCAAGAGTGTCCCTGTGCTTCACACAACATGACCCAGGGTGGTGGTGCTTTGTGGGATCTTGTGTTAGGATGGAGGGCATTGCATTCTACCAGGTGGGTACTGTGGAGTTTGTGTTGGGGGGGTGAGGGGAGGTGCTGGTGACTATAGTCAGTGCTGCAAGTCCCCCTTCCCACCCAGCCAGCCAGATATCCCACCATGGAACGTGCTTGCATTGCAGGGAGTGTAAGTTGTCTCTCAGGATGTCAGTCAGTGGTGTCCTGCTGTTTGTTGGTGCACAGTTGGCAGCAGGGCCTTGTGCTCCCCACAGCAGTAGCCAGTGTCAGCCATCTTGTGAGTCCTTCTCCACTCCCTGTGATGTGAGCATGGTTCAGGGTGGTGTTGATGGGACAGTTGTGAGGGTGAGCTATGTCTGTAACTACGACTCCCATCATGCTATTGCCTCCACCCCCTTCCCAGCATGCCCATGCTTCCTTCCTTTGACTCTGCTTCCCTGTGGGGTGGGCTGGCTGTGCTGACAGGATGGCTGGGAGTGTTGTCATGGCAGTTGTTTGGCTAAGAGTCCCAAGAGTGTCCCTGTGCTTCACACAACATAACCCAGGGTGGTGGTGCTTTGTGGGATCTTGTGTTGGGATGGAGGGCATTGCATTCTACCAGGTGGGTACTGTGGAGTTTGTGTTGGGGGGGTGAGGGGAGGTGCTGGTGACTATAGTCAGTGCTGCAAGTCCCCTTCCCACCCAGCCAGCCAGATATCCCACCATGGAACGTGCTTGCATTGCAGGGAGTGTAAGTTGTCTCTCAGGATGTCAGTCAGTGGTGTCCTGCTGTTTGTTGGTGCACAGTTGGCAGCAGGGCCTTGTGCTCCCCACAGCAGTAGCCAGTGTCAGCCATCTTGTGAGTCCTTCTCCACTCCCTGTGATGTGAGCATGGTTCAGGGTGGTGTTGATGGGACAGTTGTGAGGGTGAGCTATGTCTGTAACTACGACTCCCATCATGCTATTGCCTCCACCCCCTTCCCAGCATGCCCATGCTTCCTTCCTTTTGACTCTGCTTCCCTGTGGGGTGGGCTGGCTGTGCTGACAGGATGGCTGGGAGTGTTGTCATGGCAGTTGTTTGGCTAAGAGTCCCAAGAGTGTCCCTGTGCTTCACACAACATAACCCAGGGTGGTGGTGCTTTGTGGGATCTTGTGTTGGGATGGAGGGCATTGCATTCTACCAGGTGGGTACTGTGGAGTTTGTGTTGGGGGGGGTGAGGGGAGGTGCTGGTGACTATAGTCAGTGCTGCAAGTCCCCCTTCCCACCCAGCCAGCCAGATATCCCACCATGGAACGTGCTTGCATTGCAGGGAGTGTAAGTTGTCTCTCAGGATGTCAGTCAGTGGTGTCCTGCTGTTTGTTGGTGCACAGTTGGCAGCAGGGCCTTGTGCTCCCCACAGCAGTAGCCAGTGTCAGCCATCTTGTGAGTCCTTCTCCACTCCCTGTGATGTGAGCATGGTTCAGGGTGGTGTTGATGGGACAGTTGTGAGGGTGAGCTATGTCTGTAACTACGACTCCCATCATGCTATTGCCTCCACCCCCTTCCCAGCATGCCCATGCTTCCTTCCTTTTGACTCTGCTTCCCTGTGGGGTGGGCTGGCTGTGCTGACAGGATGGCTGGGAGTGTTGTCATGGCAGTTGTTTGGCTAAGAGTCCCAAGAGTGTCCCTGTGCTTCACACAACATGACCCAGGGTGGTGGTGCTTTGTGGGATCTTGTGTTGGGATGGAGGGCATTGCATTCTACCAGGTGGGTACTGTGGAGTTTGTGTTGGGGGGGGGGGGGAGGTGCTGGTGACTATAGTCAGTGCTGCAAGTCCCCCTTCCCACCCAGCCAGCCAGATATCCCACCATGGACTGTGCTTGCATTGCAGGGAGTGTAAGTTGTCTCTCAGGATGTCAGTCAGTGGTGTCCTGCTGTTTGTTGGTGCACAGTTGGCAGCAGGGCCTTGTGCTCCCCACAGCAGTAGCCAGTGTCAGCCATCTTGTGGGTCCTTCTCCACTCCCTGTGATGTGAGCATGGTTCAGGGTGGTGTTGATGGGACAGTTGTGGGGGGGGCAATATGTGTGACTGCGACTCCCATGATGCTATTGGCTACACTGACTTGGCCAGCATACACAGAATTCCTTCCTTTGAGTGGTCTTCACTGTGTGTTGGTGTTGTTGTGGTGGCTACATGTGTGGATGTGTGTGTTAGTTCTATTTGTGCCACTGCCTAGCTGTAGTTGTGGTTGTGTTTGTACATGTGTTGGCACAGTTGGATGTGACTTTTTTGATGGCATGTGTTGTGTTTATCTGACTGACATACACATTTTGGGATGATTCTGTTCTAGTTGCTGTGTAATTGCTATGAGTGCATGGTTTGACTCTCCCCTTGACAGTGATGTGTGTGTTTTGTGGCAGTTTATTGTGTACATTTGTTGTGTACTCACCAGGCTCTGGGATGTCCTCTAGTCCATATACGCTCACTGGCGGAAGGATGGCCCGCACCTTCTCCTCCCAGGGCCTGAGGTATATTGGCTTGGCAGGAGGGCCACTGCCGGTGTGTTGGCTGTTGATGTAGTCTTGCTTCAGCAGTTTCCGTACCCTCCTGCGCACGTCATACCACCTGTTCTGGATGTCGGTCCTTGTGCGCCGACATGGTGATTGTGCGTTCACCCTGTTGATGATCCTCTCCCACATCTTGGTTTTCTGCGACATGGGGGTCTGTTGGACCAATGTGCCAAACAGCTGTGGCTCTACCCTGAGGATCTCGTCTACCAGGACTTCCAATTCACAATCTAGGAACTTGTGATTCTTCTTGGGGGGCATGGTGATGGGTGGTGATGGTGAGTGATGTGTGTGTTGGTGTGCAGGTGAGGGTGTGTGAGTGTGTGTTTTGCTGGGTGTATGTGAGGTAGGTATTTGTAGGTGTGCTGATGGTGTGTGGCTTGTGTGAGGGATGAGCTGTGGGTGTGTGGTTGCTTCCTCTTGGGTGCTGGCAGTGGAATGGCATTTGCAAAGGCTCATGGTAGTGATTTGTGTCCTTTATATAGGTGGAGTTGTGGGTGTGTCTTTGTTCTCTGTCCCCACCCCCCCAGTATTTATTGGCTTGGTAATTGCTTGTTTGGCCTTTTTTGGTTGATTTTTCCTTTGTGCTGTTTGTGTATGTTGGAAACGTTCTTGTGACCGAGTCGGACCCTGCATTGGTCTCGTACGGTGTTTTCCGTTTCGTTCACGCTGTGTTTGTGCAGTTTTCTATGCTGCGTACGCGTCGGTCGCGGTGTATTGTGTTGCTTCGGCTCGGTTTTGTATGCGTGTCGGTCGTGCGGCTTGTCCTCCGTCCGACTCGGTCGTGTTTTCGCGCCTTGCATCGTACTTTGCGGTTTGGAGTTGGCGGGTACGATTCGGTCGGATTTGTTCCGGGTGCGTGTCGGTCGGTTGGATTCGCGTGTTTTTCCGGCCGGATTGCTATTTTCCGAGCGGCTCGGTCGGTCGGCTTGGTTTCCTAACGTGTCGGTCGGATTTATCGCTGCTTGCATCGTACTTGGCGTGTCGGGCGCCACTGGTACGTGTCGGTCGGTAATTTTTCCGGCTCCGTGTCGGTCGGTGCTTTTTCCGGCCCGAATCGGAATCGACCCCAATGTGTTTTTATCTTATGTGCTTTTATGGCCCTAGTGGCCGAAATAAAGATTATTGACTGACTGACTTACCAAATTGTTACAAAGATTCTCAAGCTTGAACATCTTTAAACAAGTCAAATAATATATACTGTTGATGTTGACAGTATTTGTCTCTTAGGACAAACATATTTACAGAGGCACCACTGTCGTCACAAAGGGTTTCTAGAAAGGCTAACTAAACAAGTTTTGTAGGAAGAGTTTAGTAAGGGAAGGCTAGGAAAAAATAAAATCCTAAGGTAATATGAGTTACAAGGATACCCACTCAAAGCTTTCAATAGAAAAGACTACTGCTTTCTACCACCAAACACCTTTCAATAACATCCTTGCAGCCTGACAATAGTGTGGTACACGGACTGGGACCTATCAAATGCATGGAGGTTTCTTGCATCCACTTCTCTGCCTCTAGACATAAGAATCGGTTAGAATCAGTAGCTAGCTCACTGCCCAATTGTAACATTAGTACCGGAGAAAGAAGATTGTGAATAGGTGGAAGAGCACCCCTCCAGATGAAAAAAGGAGGCAGATTCTTAGTTTCCTCCTTCAGTACCTCAAGAAATCCCAAGGGTCCCTCATTGCCTACTAAGCTTGACAGTAGACCAGAGGGAGATCCTCAAGGAGCCGTTAAGGCCTGAAGAGAGGACTGAGTATTTGTTGTAAGATACTACCACTGCACCCACCTATTACTATATTGAACAATTTTGTAGATAATAAAACGAACTGCAATATGGACACCACTAAATTGTCAATACTTTTACATCAATCCTAGTCCCAACCTTAAATGGAAACCTTATGTTAAGACTAACCTTACCCTTTACTTTAACCAGCTCCTACCCAACAGTAACTTCATCCTAAACCAAATACTATACCTTACCCTTCACTATATCTAAGGTTAGGCCTACATATAATCCCAAACCTAACCTAAACTTTTTTTTATTGAAACCTATTCTAATAAACTAATGGTCTCATCCTGAGCTCTGTAGAAACTTTTTCAAGCTGGGAGCAACAATGTGTTACGCCTGACTGACATTCTGAGCCCCACGCAAACAATCCATGCACCAGCGAATTTTCTATGTGAAAGTTTGACAGGTACTAATTTGGGCTCCCGTTTTTATGATATTTTCTTTTTTTTAAATTTCCATCTGTTTTTATCCATATTTATTGTTTGCTAACTTTATCTGTATTTATCCATATTTATTTTGGGTTTTGTAAAAATCAGTAAAAATGGAAAACAGGGAACCATAGTAATATTACTTGGTGAAATTTGTGCATGGGTAACCATAACCCGCTGCATGTGTGCATGTCTAAGCTTATATAGAGCTAGTTTCTCCTGACCTTGCGGTGACTGCGAATTGCTAAACATGACTGAAACAGACAACAACAAACATGGAAAATGTTCTTGCTTACTTGTATATAGAAGTGGAAATTCTGCAGGAGAAGAACAAAGAGGAACATAGAGCGCAGTTCAAATGAATTCTAATTTCAGTCAAATTTGAGATTTGAAGATAGTGGCTAAAGTGCTGGCCACCAGACTTGAAAACAATGTTATTGCAATTTGTACTCAAGTGTGATTTGTACCAGAGCACTCTTCCAGCATCCAGGGATAATATAAAATGTTATTCTACAGTCTGTGACAAGAAAAAAACATTAAACAGCACTCTTTTGATGCTGAACAGCATTCATTAGGGTATATAGGGGTATGTTTATAAAATACTGGAAGTTCAAAATTCTATATGCAGTCAAACCATTATTAGTTTCCTGAGGCAAATGGCGAAATGACTCATAGCCCCCTGGCTACTGTACCTGTGCTGAGGTGCAACAATGGTAGATAGAGAAACACGCATATAAATATACATGCATAGGTAAACAGTCAAGCAGAAACTACAGTACAAAGCTGCATCATGGAACCCCCTCACCTCCTTAGTATTTTGGATCTAGGTTACTCTAAAGGTGCACCTCAAGATTCCAGTATTTATCCCTGACATGGCTCAGATGTGCTTTTGATTTTTGATAATTAGAACTCCATCCAAGATTTTCAATATCTCTAAGGGGCTATCATGTCTTCAAGCAATACAGAAATGTTTGGCAACAAGTGTATGTGAGGAGACCTCAAACTGTCTAAGGAAACAATTGATAACTGGGTGGAAACAACATCATCTTGACCAAAAATTGTGTCATGCAAGACTCAAGCCAAAAAAAGCTGAGGGATAATGAGGCACTGCTGAGTTAGGCAAAAGCCACAAGAATTCAAAATTCAGTGAAAACTGGAATGAAACAAACCACAAGCCACAGGCAAGCAGCGAGGCTGGAATATGGGAGTATTAGGGGTAGCCATCAAAAAGTCATGGTTAAACTAGTGGAGTAAAATTTTGACCTGAAAGCAGCAGAGTAAACAACAAGGTTTCTGCTTTGAACATTTTTGGCAGGGCTAGTTTTGGTTTCCAGTCCGGAATTGATTTACCTCATCCAGTGATGGGCATGGTTAAGACATTTTCTGATGTTGGTTCAAATGTCACTTTCATGGCCAAGGCAAAGATAAAACTCTCTGCATACATATGGAATTGTCAAGCCAAGTCTAGTCAAACTAATTTGAAAGGCACCGAAACCCAAACGTATACAGGTACCAGCACAAACTTGAACTGAAGCCGGACTAGAAGAGAAGCGGTTTTAGGTTTTTCTGAAACTTTCTGGGCACAATACCTTCCTTAACACCAACAGGATGTCATTCCACCATCTTCTATCAATTACTTTTAGCTGCTTATCGCCCAATGTTGTCTTCTTAAAATTGGCAGGAATCAACAGAGCTTGCTCATAGGACCTTAGGCACCTAGCTGGAACATGAACCACCATCAGTTTAGTACTGATAGGCCAAAGTTTGGAGTACTGATTAGTAATCTCTCTGGAAATGCCTTGACCTGGTCAGCACCTTTTGTTACTACCAATGACGCTGCAATAGATATATATCCAGCATATTTAGAACTGTTGAGAAAAGTTCTTTGATCGCTCTGAAACTTTATAGCCAATAGAAGATGGATTTACATCAGGGCTCTTAAGATATGCTCACATATGTAACCTAGTTTAAACAGATGGCATAATAAGTAGATTGGTTTGAAAAGACACTGCTCTTTTTTTTGTCGAGGGCTACGAGATGATACTAAGGATAAGTTAGTCAGAGTAGCTCGAACTGAGACTCTACAAGAATTAATGAAAATTTGTTCACAGATAGAACATCATACCACATAGAGGCAGGCTAAGAAGAGGCATTGCAAGGTTCATGGCCTATCTTGTTGCGACCTTCAGTTACTAGGACCGCAGTAGCAGCCTCTGAGAATACTGAAAAGCTACTGCCGTTAGGTTCCATTAGGAGAAATCTTTCGGAGGAAGAACGAAAGAGATATAAGGAACAGGGTCGCAGTTTATATTGCAGTTAAAAGTGTCATGTTGTGCGTATGTGCCTAATTTGATCAGGAGACAGGGAAATCTGATACCCCCCTCTAAGAAGGGAGGTGAGAGCAGGAACTTATAATTCATTATTCCCTTCACTAGGCAATAACAAAGGTAATGTTTCCACAGTCAAGACTTCCTTACTATTAATAGAGGCTATCCTGTCCTGGTCTATTAATTCCAGTCTTGAGACTCCCATCATGATAGACTGCAAGGCTGTAGGATTATTTATGGACAAGTTGTGGGCTAGTCTACACCAGATTCCAGAAGTCCTAAAAGAATCTCCTCGTATAGTTCAAGCAGTAGACATCTATTGTAAGTTCTGTAGTTCTGTTCTAGTGAGTAAGAGAACTGTACCACTACAAAACCCAATAGCTACACATGCACAGATGTGTTATTTTGATTTGATAGCCTCTCCTCATCATCCATTTATTTTTAAGAATTTGATGGCTCAGTTGTCATAATCATTATATTACTTGGACCACCAGAGTATTGAATTTGTCAGGATTGTGTGCTTCTCATTGTGTACAATCTATTCATTATTGGTCTCCTGGGTCATTCCGTCAAGGTTCATTTCCTCCTAGATAATGGCAACCTTACGCACACGTTCCTGAACCGCATGTAGAGTTTCAGGATGTGTTTATGAAGCCAGTAGATAGAGTCCTTCCGCCTTCAAATACGATTGTCATATTGATTTAGTTCCTGCTGCTATTCCATTTGGCAGGATGTATCTTTTACCAGAATTGGAACAGAAGGCATTAAGAGCATATTTAGATGAAAATCCACAGAATGAACTTATTACTAAATCTTGCTCTCCAGTAGAAGCACCTTTGAGTGTTGTCTCTAAGAAGGATTCTTCTGTGTTAGCACCATGCATGTATTATAGAGGTCTTACCAATGTATCCATTAAGAACCACTATCCCCTGCCCTTAATCCAATATATTCTAGAGTCTGTTCAGGGTACCAAAATTTTACCAAGCTAAATTTAAGGGGTGCCTATCATCTGCTAAGAAGTAAAGAGGATGAAGAGTGGAAGACAGCACTTCATACTCATTTTGGGCATTATGAATACTGAGTAACCCTGGTCGTAGTTCGCGTAGTAGCGCTACGCGTAGCTACGCGAAGTGCACTTCGCACTACGCGAACTGCGTAGTGCGGTAGGAAATGCTGTTCGCAATGATTGCACAGTGCTGGATGCTTGTCCGCACTGTGCAATCATTGCAAACGGCATCTTGCACAGTGCAAGCGGTCATTTTCTGCCGCTCGAGTAGATTTGTACTTGAGCGGCAGGTTTCTCAACGCGGACTGGTAGTTTCTCATCGCGAGCGGTCGCGAGCATACGCGACCACTCGCAATGAGAAACCCTGACCTCCCGCATTGAGAATCTCGCCGGGAGGTTTATTTTCCACGCTCGCGATCGGCAACTTGATGTTGCTGATCGCGAGCGAGAAAAAGTTTCGCCGGGATGTCATTTTGCTCGCTCGCGGTCGCTAACTTGACGTTGAGGACCGCGAGCAAGCAAAAATGCCCGCTGCGCGTTTTTGCACTGTGCTACGTGCAATTCGCGTAGCGCGTAGTTGCGCAAACTACGCAAACTACGCGAGCGTAGCGTAGTTTTCCGCCCAGGCCTAATACTGAGTCTAAACAACAAGTTTTACAAGTTAGGGAGGTATTAAAATGTTTACGATCCCATCAACTAGTATGTAAATCTAGATATTTATTTTTAAAGTTTCAAATGTTGAATACTTAAGATCCATTTGTTCTGCAGAAGGAATTTCTATAGATGCCAAAAAAAGTTGGAGGAGATGTAGACTGGCCATCCCTAATTTCAAAAAGATTCAATGATTCCTTGGTATTGCAAACATTTGCTGGCAGCTTCTTAAGAATTGTATTCAACTCACTCTACCTATCACAACACTTTTGGAAAACACTAAACCATTTAGCCTTTAAGCATGTAGAAAATCTCTGTTATCAGCCCCAGTTTTAAAACATCCTAATCCAATTTTTCCATTCATTCTTAAAATCGGTGCTTAGGATAGGGTGATTCATGTTGTGCTACTACAAAGGCAGCAGGATGACTTTCAAGAACATCCGGTATTTTTTTCTCATTCCTTAACTACATGCAAATAAAGGAATTGTTAGCTATAAAGACAGCTTGCACAGAATGGTGTCATTTATTGTTAAGTGCTAGATATCCTGTGGAAATACATACTGATCACAAAAAACTTACAGGCAGTGCAAAATATGATTTGCCATAATAGAGGACAAAGTCACTCGGCTTATTTTTTATCACTGTTTGCCCTACTGATTAGTTATATTCCTGCTTCAGAGAATTCACTTGCTGATGTTTTTCTTAGGCGATACCCAGACAATCATTCAGAGAAGAATTAATCCCCTGATTTACCAAATAACCGTTTTATGATTGAAACAGAATTATTTCTTGATCACATAAGAGAAGCATTTATTGCACTGCAAAGAGAAACTTCATCCTTGTCTGATCAATTGAAAGTAAGGTAGGTCTTCCTTTTGTTAACAAGAGAATATGGACACCATCTACCAAATTACAAGTTCATGTTATGAAATTATATCACCTATTTCAGGTCATTGGAAAGTGAAGCTCAATATTGAGTCAGTTATGAAGAGTCAGTCATGAAGCATGTTCAGTGGTCCTCTCTTAAAAAAAGATGTTAAGGATTTTGTAGTCTCTAAGTAAGTGTGCAAGCCAAAAGCAGATTACAGTAGAACCATGGTCTTGTATATCCACAGATATTATTTTTGAATTACCTGCATCTGATGGGTGCACAGTGATCACGGTAACAGTGGATATGTACACTAAGCTCCAGAGATATCACAAGTCTTTCTTTGAGATATCTTATGTCTCCATGGCATACCTCGCAATATTATTTCTGATATGGGTATTCTGTATATCTCACATGTTCAAAAATAGTGTTCAAAGGATTGGGTACCCATCAAGCATTGTCATCAGGATAGGACCCTTAGTACAATGGTCAGACTGAGCATGTGAACCAGGAATATGGGAGCAATACAGGCAATGTTAACTGCACACAAGATAAATGGACGAAACTCTTGTCTTTGGCATCATTTGAATATAACAATGCAGTTCATTCTGCCACTTGGTATTACCCATTTTTTGATTTATATGGTATGCATCTCCGCGCTCTACCCTTGGATATTCTTGATGATAAATTGATACCTGGGGTAAATGATCTTTTTCCACCTTACAAGAAGTTTGTCAGTATTTATCCAATAAGCTTCAAAAGGCTCAAGAATATATGCAAACATAGCCCACAAGAAAAGAAAGGTAGCTCCTGAATATCATATAAAAATAATGTGCGGATCTCTACCAGATTCCCACTTACCACAGGCCTACCTAGAAGGCTTATCCCACATTTTTCAAGTCGGTCTCACGTTTTTAGGTCGAGTTGCAACTTTCTTCTAGCTGGAAGGTTCATCCAGTATTTTACAATTTACAAATAAAGCCAATTATAGACAAGTTGTTTTGTCACAGAAAAAAACTCTATCTCCTTTTTTTTATGGTCATGAGGAGATTGAACTGGCTGACATTTGCACATAACAATTGTCCAGTGGTCAGATTTATATTTTGGCTCACTGGAAGGGATATGGTATCTTTGTTCACACTTGGAAACAGGCACGTCATATTCATGCTCCTTGTTTATTATGTCTTTTTCTAAAGCATTGTCCTGAAACTTTGAATAATCCTCTTGCCAGATCTTTTACTCACTTGGGAGGATTTACAGATCTTTTCCAATAGCGGGGTCTATATTGTTTTGCCTCATCGAAAGGGAACCACAAGTCTTTGCAGACTTTACTCAGTTGTCTTGAGCAGCCGGGTGTGTATATCCTAAATGCCTCCTAGAAAATAGTATTAACAAACAAAAGGCTTTGGGGAAAAGAGGAATACTGACCTTCAAGTGACATTTCTACTTTTTGAAGCCACACGTCTTAGAACAATGTAAAAAGAGAAAGATGTTTACGCCATGTGTATTTATAAGGTCTGAAGAATTTAGTGGTCAGAGGACAAATCAACATGATTTTCAGTAACAAGAGTATAATGTTATTCCATGTGTTTTGCAAAAACAAGTTGGTGGTATTTTGTTTCCTTGCATACTAGAAGAGCTGTCAGCACTGGTTTCCTATGTAAGGGCTGAAAGTCTGCTCCTTCGTGCATGTCAGTGCTTGAGGGTCTGCCTTTGTTGCGGTCTTTGTCCAATGCAGCTCAATCCATTGTTTTTGCTATTTGTGTTTTAGTTAGAATTCATGTGTTATGATTTTGCTAGTAGTTTCTTTTCAGCTCTCGTTGGAATTCTTGTTAGGATTTGTTTTATTTTATTTTAATTTATGCTTGTGTATTTCTGAGAGGTTTTTTCTGCAACTTGTTTACTTTTTGCTCTCTTAGGTACCTCTACTTTTTCTCTGCCGTTTTACACAACGTTCTTGGTGCCTTGCATGGTGTCTGTTCAATTTCCTCAATGATTTTGGAAAACAGTGAGGAGACATCTGAGTGTAGTCATCCTTATCATCCCTCTCTCAAGAAGAAATTGGTGAAGGAGGAGTGACCTGTCATTAAATTAACCAAAGATGTTGCTGTGCTCTTACTGAGTCTAAAACTGAATTGAGGTTCTCTTAGTAGATTGTGCTGCTCGAGTTGTACCATGAATTATGAGGTTATCACTTTGTCCGGGATTTTTGAAGGAATTGGACCCCAGCAATTAGTCTATAGCAGGCTCCCCCAAGGAAGAGCTAGCGAGATACTGGTAGCTCTCCAGCTACCTGTAAGTAGCTCTCCTGTTTCCAGCCCAGCCTACTACATTGGAAAACTCTGCTTGATTAAATTATTATATGTTATTCCAAAATTGAAATGTGTATATTTGAGACAAAAATGTGTGCATTTTCACAGCTTGTAAGCTGATGTTTGGAAAAAGATTGTTGGAGTTCCAAAATATATTTAAACTGATATTTGAGTAATAAACTGAAAGTCGCTGGGGAGACTAGTTACATACATGCCAATAGACCTGATTCAAATTTGAAGCAAAAAATGGCTTTATTTTGTCTGTCTACCATATGAAATTGTCTCTGCTTCAATAGAAGAAATACATTCTCCCAATTGTTTTTCTTTAAATCTCCCACTAACCTCTTCTAAAAGGTTGGCATGTATGCGGATCGCATGATTAGTAACTTGGTACCAGAGACATTGCAGTTATGGCTGTCATGTATATACAATGTTGAAGCATTCCAAACTGATAAAACAATTTTCACATTAATGCTGGCAACCTTGCTGGATAAACTGATGTGATCACTGCTAGCAACATGCATGGGGTGGCCATCTTGTCTGATGTGGTCACTATTATCACGCTAATGATATTAGTAGCTCATTATGATTTTCATTGGACATAAGTAGCTCTTATTACAGAAAAGTTTGGAGACACATGGTATATAGGTGACCCATTTTATAGAATGTTTTTTTACAGCTTTATCTCAGATTTTTTCAGGCGATCTGGAATATGTATTTTTATCACTAAGGGCCCCATTACGATGTCGAGCAGAAGGCTATCTGACACCTCCTCGGTGGTGTTCCACCCAACATCTGAAGCATCGGTCCGACCGCCGTATTGTTAAACGGGCGATCCAACCGATGCCTGTGGGGGGAATCCGCTCCACCTCTGACAGGCTCAAAGAGTCCGTCGGGGCGGAGGGTGGATCGTAATCCCCAGAATGGAGTCGGTGCCTGCTCAGGCACCGCCGTGGGTTTACAATGTACGTTTCGGACAGCCTTTCTATGACGGTCCACCCGCCACAGAAAGGCGGTTGGAGACGGACTTTGGGGGTCCCTACCAGAGCCCCCGTCCCCCGAGGCCTCCGCTATGAGGCTTGGGGGGCACCTGTGAAGTCCCCCCAAACATCCATGCATGATGTGGCAGGCACCACGGCATCATACGTTGCATGGATGTTTAAAAAGTGCATAGTTCCTTTTGTGGCTTGTGCTGCAGCCTGCAGCACAAGCTGCAATAGGAAATATGCACTTTCTGACTGTAGTGAAGGCGGTCACATCCTAATTAGGGAAGCGGGACCGTGACTCCTTGTCGGGCGGTCCCCGTTTCCGACACGATGCCGGTCAGACGCCTGTCCAACCGGCATCATAATGGGGCCCTAAATTATTAATTCACTCGATGATTAAAGGCACTATAAGTGGGGTTAGTTTCTTCAGCAGAAAGAAAGGGCCGGGATTGGCTAGACACGGACCAATATGAAGTTCAGAGAGTAAAAAATAAATGTACAGAGCTTAAAGAGTGGGAAATGAATAGATTTACACAAGGCAGATAGGTAAGATTTACTGAAAAAATGAAATAAACCTGAGCAAACATATGAAAGAGTATTGTTTACTGATTAGCAGAACAAAGATAAAATTGCTTAAATTATTAAGTGCAATAACTTAAGATCAATTCAATATTAGAGCCTTAGAATTTTACAGCCCCCAAAAAATAAAAAATTGCAAGTAGAAGCCTCACTGTATTCAAGTTGCATAGCTATGGTAATTGTATAACCAGCAGGTAACCTAATGTCTTAACAAAATGCTGAAAAGTTTGGTACATGATGAAATAACTCCCATCCCATTTATATATACTATATATGCAGGTTTTAAAAACAGTCTAGTTAATGACTCCCAGCCACTCAAACCATTTCTGATGATATTTCTTGTGTAAGGGTAGGTGGAATCTCACCATTGGCATATAATTTGTAATTGTGCCAGCAGAACTGCTAAGCATATTATGGGCCTTATTTCGAGTCTGGTGGTCCCATGGACCGCCGTATCGGCATTTGCAGTCCGAGCACGTGAGTTCGGTGGTCCGACCACCGTATTACGAGTTGAGCGGATTGGCTTTGCACAGACTGCCGCCATAGGGCGGTACAGGGGAGCTACACCGCCGTTCGTATCACGAGTTGCCTGTTCCGTGAGCGGACCACAGTGGTCCAACCGCCTTCTTCAAGGTGGCGGTGACGAAGGATTTGGGGTGCATGCTCACCCCTTTCTTGCTCTTCCAGGCAGATTCTGACATGGATCCCTTTCTCCAGGTCCCCCTTCACAGCAGGGTCTTCACACCGAGGATTACAGCCCTGTTTGTGGCGATCTACAAGTGAGTCCTTTTCGAACCATATACCCATTGACAGGACTGCCCACATATGGGCTGAACCCCGGTAATGGGTATATGGTATTTCTCCACATATATCATGCCAATGTGTGCATCCGACACATCTGCAGTCGAAATGCACACACAGGCATCAATATATTTGTGAAAAATACTCACCACCGCAGCAAGATCTATGCCTCCACACCTCCAGCCCCATGGTCAACTCATAATACGGCGGTCTTTAGATCACTAGCGTTGTGGGCTGCTGGCTGGGGCAGACGCGGTCCTAAGGTCCGTCAGCCCGCCAAACTCGTAATAACGCCCTATATGTAGTTTACAACTATCAGTACTTCTCATCAAAAGGAAGGGGTCGAAGGTTATTGGGAAGCCTGTTGCATTTGCTTGTTTATTGAAAGCAGCATTCCAATTGGGTAGGTTGTGGATATGTGCACTGTGCCTGTTTCTGATGTCTGATATCAAGGACATCATCTCATGGTTTCTGAATGGGGATACCATATTGGTATTTTATCCCAGGTAATGAAAAAATCAATTAGGACTTTATGTAGAAGTCTTATTTTTTTAGAATGTGGAAGTACAGGTAGACTTTGGAAGTGAGTCTGTGATAAATTCTAGAGTGGTATGCATAATCTAGCCAAATAGGCAATTTTGCAGCACAAAGGAGCTTCATGCCTTTTAGTTTCCTAGAAGAGACTGCAGAGATTTATGCAAACATTTCCAATAAACTAATACATAGTAATAAAAAACAAAAATAATCCATAAATAAAAAATAAACATCCCTCAAAACATGCAAAACTATCATGGACAAAAATAAAATTCCAAAGAAGTAATAACAATCCATGCAGACCATCCAAAACCCCAAAAATGTAAATTTTAAAAAATGGTCTAGGAAAACTGGAAAATCAATGGAATCAAAAATGACACTGGTTAAAATATAACCAAATGTATTTCCTTGGGAAAAAGCACATCCAAAAAAATAGTGTCTTCGACAACCCAAATGAAAAATGTGTAAAAGAAACACATTACACCTTTCCACACAACACATAAACTCTATAAATGCTATAATAACATACCATTTAAAAAATAAATACAGTCAAACCCTAAGAAAAATAATATGAGGCCGATCTAACTCAACTAGCACAGCTACAACACATTTCTATCACTAATCAAACAAAATACCAACAATCACTAACCTACACTAACTAAACTAAACTTAAAGACATTTGCCATAACACTAAAGCCCCAAAAAGTAATATAAAAATATCTCACTTGTTCTGGAGTATAGGAACGGGGAACCATGACCAAATGCAACCAGGAACAGGCCAACAAAAAAAACATTATGCAAAATAACAAAGTAGAAAAATGTTTGCTACATAAACATAACAAAAACTCAACCACCATAGAAAAGAAAGGAAAATAAAAAAAAAATTATTTTGTACTTTAATATAAAAAAAATTATAAAAAATGAAACAATGACATAACGGTAAAAAAATATCTGTACCAAAAATTTGAACATGTATTAAAAAGAACTAAAAGTAAAAATGTTAAAAACTACTTATAGTACCTTTTAATATACTAAAATGTTTCTGAAAATAACATATTATATATATGAAGAAAATGCATATTACATCTGTGAAAACATTATGTAAAAAATATATGTATGTACAAAAATAAAAAAAATGACATTTTTCAAGATATGCTAAAACAATGTATTAAAAAGAAAGTAAATATTTGTTAAAAATGTTTATGCTGATAAAGTTTGTGCATGATAATTATGTCAAAAAATGTATGACAATGTATGCTGAAATGTAAATGCATACAAAATGTATGAAAAATATAGGAAATACACAACTGTACATGTTATGAATGTGTAACAAATAAAAAGTAACTTACAAAACAGTATCAGTCTTAAGTTTTTACTTGACAATCTTTAACTTTTAAAATTAAAAAAAGTTAATGCTTAAAAAACAATATATCTTTCGAGCAAATGTTAAACACAGTACACCAAGGGGCCCATTAGGATGTCGGGCGGTAGCACCACCGCCGTGCTGTCGGATGTAAAAACCAGCAGTTACCGTTCGCCCGCCGCGGCCCACACGTCCGCCCAATTAGGATGTGAAAAGTCAGCCAAACACCGCCCGTAAGTCAGCGACGCCGTCCGCCATCAAAGTGCGCCCGTTCACGTAGCGGCGCGGCCCAATGGACACACACCGTCCGACGAAATCACGTACCGCCCGGCGTACAAATTACGATGCCGCAAACAAACATCTCTCACGGCTAAGAGACACCGCACGAGAAACCAAGGCGGAAACTCGAACGCTGAGTACGGACACCAAAGAGGCGGACCCCCGAGCATGAATCCAGCACTGCAGGCCCTCCCCATGCTCTACTTGATGCAGAACCTAGGAGTCAACGCACCGCGGAGACGCAGGTAGGCAGACACACAACAAGGGCACGCAAACACCGCACACAGTGCAAGGGCGGAAGAACTGTACATGGCCCTCCCCCAGACACCCCTGCGTGTACACGACACATCCACCACTGCACCCACAAATGTCACACCGGGCAAATTGAAACAACTCGTAACAACCGGGTACACACTACCTGGGACCAGGAACTAACGTCCCCGTCACGGCCCCGCAGCGCAGCGGCGAAGACGCAGCCACACATGCGCACAACGCAGAGCCCAACGACAGCGCCATGTATGCGCCGCACACAAACAACACAGGGCACAACAAACACCACACACCAGCCCCACCCTGAACGCACATGTCACGTGACAGACCTGCCACAGTCATGTCCCCAACCGGCAATTCACTGTTGCCAACCTGACGTCACACAACTGACCCGAACATGTCAGTGATGTCACGCCAAATTAGGACACACCCCTGTGTGCAAAACATGGCGAAGCACACAGCGGCGGCAATATCACCCAGCAGAATATGGACCCCGTCGGCAAAAGGTACGCCAGTACCACACAGAAACACCGATACCACCCTGCACCCAATACCAAGACATGCAATACGTAACATCAAAGATCCCGGGGACCGACAACAGGTGGCTCCAATTATAACACCCACACACAAGGCCCAACGTATAGCGGAAACGCAGCGTGCCGCCCACACACGGGAGAGGAGCTAGCACTGAATGGCCTTCCATACCCACACCGAAACCACAGCTCAACCATTCAAGCAGGACAATACAGTCATTATCCCCAGAAAAAGCCCAACACAGGCATGCAGAGGGAACCGTCCACTGGGCAGATAGCCCATAACACGAAAGAACATTTCGAACGGAAAAAAGAAATAATACCACTTCCCCATGTGGTTCACATGCAAGTTATCTGGAAGGAGTCAGACACCACTGACCTTGACCATTCATAGAAGCATGTGGGATGAGGGCCCGTGTCCTCCGCACAAGCTACTATAACCCAAGTCCTGCCTCCCTACGACCATTACAGAATTCCCAGCAATGTCGGAGGTTGCACTCTGCAGACTGCACAGACAGCCGGAGCACGCCATCACATCGCCCTGCAGCAAAATGGCACTTGCACCACACCTACCCAACTACGCCGGACAGATGAAGGTGTACAAACATAACCTGATACAGATATTGGGATGTGAAAATCTGGCTCTGCTGAACGTAAGTTACCGACTAACTTACCGCATCGCATTGTTCAGCTGCGTCATCCCCGTCTTCTACTGTCGGAGGTGTCCCTTCCACTGTCCTGTGGATTTATGTCTCTCCAACCCGGCATGTCCAATGGCGGACCTGGTACAACTGTTCAACCCCCTGGACGTCCACGACAGGATCTGTTCAGCCTATGGGGGCATGGCGTATGTGGCTGCAATCGGACCCACACTGCAATGGGACCACTGTGCCTCCACACGACGTATTCTGGATCACAGTTTCATCGAATGTCATCCAACATGTCCCATCAGGCTCCTACAAGGGACAACTTACGACCAACACCTTGACAGCCACCATCCGCTACATTGGATGGCATCCATGTATACCACCAATGCCATGGAAGCCCTGCTGGAAGGTATCGCATACCTGACAACCTGTCAATTCGTCGGACCCCGACGCAATACCCCTAATTGAACAATGATGTCCTACACCGTACCCATGCTTGGCTCCGCACGGACTGAGCAGTTACCAGTACAACAACTATACCATACAACCTGCAACTAACACCACACCATTAACTACACTGCCATGAAATCGGATATTTTCGGGACATGCACTCTGTTCCACATCACATCCAGTAACTCTGCATGAACAGGGGGAGGCAGAGGCATGGGATTTGTGAATGGCAACCACATGGACAACACTGCACGTACAACTATGCCATAATATGTATCCTGCGCCCATGAACATATGCACCGGTCAGTGGACAGTAATCGGTCGGCTGTAGTATGTGAAAGCTGTCACCTCACCTCCCTCTGAACTTCCGTGCCAGGACTTTTGCATGGACAACAAGTGCATCCCCCTACAACATGACCCCAGTGACTGTGTCATGTCCAGTAGCCACCACATTGCAACAACAAGTGGGTCGCCGTTGCATGCACGTAGGCCCATGCCCTGATGACACCCCTCACGCACGTGTGTATGAGTAACTATAGCAGCAAACCTGTAACATGGAACTGAGATGTACTGTGCCCATGATGTCAAGCGGTCTGGTAGGCAAAATGTATACTGTCTGTGTCAAAGTCAGCAGCTCCACAGTAATTAGCAAATGCACATTAGCACAGCAACGGCTAAGCAGTTGTAACTCTGAAGCCCACATCCCACAGTCAACAACTAATCACATGTACCCCTACACCCTATGCTATGTGTAATCATGCTGAGTATATCCTCCACATGCATTTCGCTGCCAGTAGTGTCCACTATACTGCATCACAGAGGACATAAGTCCTAATACATGGCTTGAAGTAAATATGTGTCTCTGCTCATTCATTCCACGAGTACGAATGAGAGAGGATGAGAGTGTGTGAAGTACACGGCAGTCGTGAGATGACCATGTAGTCCACTGTCATTGGATGTCAACGCAAATGAGTAGCACAACTGTGGAAGACACACATGTGTCATGTGAAGCGGGAGTTACGCTTGGCTCAGGTGGGTGGGTGTGACGGGTAGGTGCGCACATGCAATGTTGAAACACGCTGTGTTGGGAGGATTCCGGAGCAGTACATCACCGCTCTCCTGGGAATTTGTAAAGACCACCTGTCTGGGGATGAATGTGAACTCGTGTGTGCACAACAGGCGGGCACACGATCAATGCTGCATCAGGTGTAGACGTCAGCCCACCCTCTGTGGACATGCTGGATACTGCTGTGCGTCCGCCAGGCCCTTGCCAAGGCACTCACATCCCCTGTCGACCAGGTGTATCCCCAACATTGTCCACCTGCACAGGCAATCCAGGGCACGGGATGGCAGTGGAGCATGGTGGGTGAGAGGTCATGGCGCGCTCCTCCTGGTCACATCACGCAGGCAACACATCCTCAATATGTAGTATGGCACAAGTCAAATGGAAGTAGTGGGGTGACGCACACATCACGAGCAGGAGTGACGTCACGGAAGGTGGCTCGCACCATCTCACTCATTGCCTATTTTCCCACACACGTTACATGCCATTGCAACAGAGAAGCCAGCGCGTGCACAAGCAGCTCCAAGCTCGCCCCAGAGAGGCCAAAGAGTGAATGTGTGGGTCCATGAGCTCCAGTTGGACGCGGCCTGGGCCGCTAGGGCAGCTACAGCCTCTGTGTGTTGCAGGTGGTGTATCCGGACTGCGGAGCCTGTCATGCATTGTCAATGTTGCCCGGGTCTCGAGTCGGGGCACCACGCAGGTGTACGGCGTCCCGCCACTTATTATACCGCGAGACAGACCACTTGTTCAACTGGACCCACACATACACTCCTTGGCCTCTCTGGGGCAAGCTTGGAGCTGCTTGTGCATGTGCTGGCTTCTCAGGTGCAAACGCATATTTGGGTGAGCGAGGGGAGGCCATGAGGACAGGGTAAAATATGACTGTCTGACTTCCAGTTAGTTTAAGGAATGACCCTGATGTGGTCATAAAAAGACGTGTCTCGTGTGTATTGCAACTAGTAGATAAGCCGATGAACTTCCCATGTCTTGCATGTAGCCCCGCACCTAGACCCGCCCACTCGACACATAAAAATGAGTACCAGCACCACATCCTTCCCATTCGAAGCACTGACTGGGTGTGACAACCATCGGACAGTCTTGTGTAGTCCACCCACGCGTACATGTGGGCCCTCCATGATCCATGTCACCTGCGGCAAAGTGATGTCATGGGTAATGACGGAAGTGAGGAGAGCTGTCTGCCCCACGCACAGATGGCGCATCAGCTCAACAGACCCAGCACTGAGGGCAGCAGGGGTCACATGTGCAGGGGCAGCTGTGCCTGGTGTGAAGGCACATGCATATAGACAGCACATCGAGCAATGTGTAGTCTGCCCACATCTACTGTCCATCGTCAGGCGGACCTAGCAAAAGATCACAAGACAACACATCTGTGTGGGTGTACCCACTGTGACCAACACTGCGCAACAATCAACGTACTCGCCCTGTGCATGGCCCACCCCGCAACGGAGGTCACATTCAGTGCCACTAACTCACACACATCCCTATCACGAGGCATGGTGTGTCCAATCGACAGGGCTGAGTTTGCGCTTATCCGGAGGGTCCTGAACAGG
Source organism: Calotriton arnoldi (assembly GCA_963921515.1). NCBI lineage: Eukaryota > Metazoa > Chordata > Amphibia > Caudata > Salamandridae > Calotriton > Calotriton arnoldi. Next base: position 119,088 of record CAWUFW010020577.1, on the reverse strand, counting down.
AGACACATGTAACCCACTAGGCAGTCTGTGTTGTCACCTACTGGCATTGTGCAGTTAATGTGCAGGCCAGGCCTGCTGGGACTGAGAAGGGCAGCATGGCCCCAGCCTGACATTCACACGAGCAAAAAGTGCACTGAGACCTGCATTGCCAATTGTCTGTGTCACTGGATGTCTGACATGAAGTTGCCATGTACCACCACTCGGGAGGGACAGACATGTCAAAGCGCCCTATAGCTCACATCCCCCTCCCCCCTGCAGTCAGCATGGTGAGCAGTGCATGTTTGAACCCCACAGGCTCTGACTCATAGTGCTGCGGATCAACGACATGTGTGTCCCCCACATGCACTCACACACACACTGCAGTTGTCTCTCACACACAACTGTCGCAAGGAATAGGCATGTGCAGTGTGCGTGGAGCTCGGAATCCAGGACCTCCAGCTCCTCGCTGGTGAGTGGACCTGGACATATCCTCAGCGTCATCGACGTGAAGGTGGACAGGTGGCAGCAGCAGGTGTTGTTGAGGGATGCCAGGCTGCAGTCCCAGGTAGCTGTGGTAATGCCGGTCTCACTCCCACACTCATATAGCCCCCTGGGGCAGGTTCAGTGGGTCCAAGCTGCTGCAATTTGTGTACCATGTCTGCCAGCTTCAATTGCAGACGATGGCCTGCTCCCAGCTGGCCCGGGACGCTTACCTCCATAGTGGAACACGCAGGGTGCAACCGCGAGGGTAATTGGAGTTGGCCGCACGGGCCTGGCCCATGGCGGGTACAGTCCGCTGATGCCATGTGCACCACACAGTATGATGTGCGCAATGCATCTGCAGGTGTGGCCATGATTTGTGTGTGGGAGCAGGTCCACAATGGACAGGGCCACAACATGCTGTGTGCATAGGCAGTGACGGCCAGTGCCCAGCCTCCACATGTCTGTTAGCATATCATCATGTACACATTGGCATGGGAGCATGGGATATGCATATGCACACACATGCCATCTTTCACTATGTACATCTGCCACCTGGCACGTGCAACGTTACGTGTCACTTGTGATGTGTATTGGCAATCACACAGCCGTGTTGGCATGGAGCTGTCAATGTGTACACCTGTCAATGTTTCTGGAGGTGTGATCCGTACTGTGCTGTACATAGGGTGCAGTAGGGACATCAATGACTGTCTCATATCCCCTCGTGCTACAGGTCCCACTTGTTTTGGCCGCTCAGCCTGTGTCCATAGCGTTGTTGGTGTGTGCCATACTCACCCAGCCTCGGAAGCAGTGTCATGCACAGCAGCTAGTTATGTTGCCTTGGTATTGCCGCTTGCCAAATATGCAGTCTGATACCATCAGCATGCCTTACAAGTTATTAAGGCCTAAATCCCCATGTGCATGCTCATAGCAATGGTGTGTGTCACTGCCCATTGCAATTGGCAGGGGACCTGTGTAAGTGTATTGTGGCTGTGCTGTCCCTACTTGTCAGCTGTTCTGTGATTCAATTGCTTGGTCAGTCATTTGTGTCTTGTGTATGTGGAAATGCCCTGTGGCGTGTTGCTTTGACATGTGTCCACTTCCATCTTTCCTAGGAGGAGACCAAACATACATCGCCCCTACCAATTGCTGTCAGACATGGAGGATGTGGAGGTAATCCAGAAATTCCGTCTGGACCGACCCACCCTGCATCGCCTATGTGCCTTGTTGGAACCCCACCTCCGTCCTCGCAGGGTGTATCCACCTGCATTTACCCCCACGGCTAAGGTGATGGCTGCACTGCATTTCTTCGCCACTGGGTCATTCCAACACACAGTGGGCAGTGGAAGTGGGATGTCCCAGCCCATGTTCAGCATGGTGCTACGTGATGTACTGTCAGCTATGATGCTGTACAGGAACAGGTACATCAGATTCCCCAGGGCTCGTGAATTGGCGGCAGTGAAGGGTGATTTCTATGCCCTTGGACGGATCCCCCACGTTGTTGGTGCAATCGATTGCACCCATATTGGCCTTGTAGCACCACAGGCCATGGAGCACATTTATCGGAATAGGAAGCACACCCACTCCCTGAATGTGCAAGTGGTGTGCCTTGCGGACATGGTCATTACCCACGTGTGTGCGAAAGTTTCCAGGATCGGCCCATGACTCGCACATCATGCGCAACAGCATCCTACCACGTCTGATGACCAATCTGCAACCGGACCGTGCTTGGATTGTTGGTGAGTATGTGTACTCGTGTAGCGTGCCTGGTGTGCGATGCTGTCTTGGGGACAGTTGGAATTGCAACTAATCTCGGTATTCCTCACACCCAGGGGACTCTGCTTATCCGAATGGGCCTTGGCTGCTCAGCCCATTACGTAATCCTCGGACCCCAGCTGATGACCGCTACAATGAGGCACATGGGAGGACCAGACGTGTGGTGGAGCGGACCTTTGGCCTCCTCAAGTCCAGGTTCAGATGCCTGGACCGCACCGGGGCGCACTGGCGTACTCCCCACAGAAGGTGTGCCAGATAGTAGTGGCTTGCTGCATGCTGCACAATCTGGCTATTCGCAGGCAGATCCCCCTAATAGTGGATGACGGTGATCATCCAGGGCCCCAGCCTGCAGACCAGGACGGGTCCAGTGACGAGAACAGTGGAGAGGAGGAAGCTGTGAATGTGCGTCAGCAGCTCATCGCCCGCTCTGTCACTTGACGGTGAGTGTCCATTTACGACGGCTGAAGTAGCTGTAGTTGTGCAGGTGTATGTGTGCTCTGTCACGGAGGCCTTTTGTCCACTGAGTGCTGTGTGTCAATGGTCCATGTCCAGGTTAGTATGCCACTGACAGTGGCTGTAGCATTGTGCCCTGTTGCTCTGTGAGATGTGTGTACATTGCTTGTAGTTGGTGACAAGTACTGTGTGATGAGTGTGTGACACACTCATTGAATGTACTCTTGTTCTGTTTTTCACCCCTAGGTCCCTACAGCCTCTCCTGTCCCATCGACATACCACACAGCAGATGCATTTCTGCTCATGGTGGCGGTTGCACATCGTTGAATAAACACAGGGCACAGACAGCAGATTGTGATCAAGGTGTATTTATTTACAGCGGTGACATGTTATTGTGTGCAAGGTGTTGACAAAAGTGGTGCGTGCAGTGACTATGAGTTGACGGTCATGGCTGCGTGATGCTCAAGGTGTACCCATTTAGTCCTATGTCCACAGTCCAACAGACACATGCCATTCACATGGCAGTGTGGGGTAGGATCGTATTACAAGTCAATGCAGTAGGTGGTCAAGGTGGCTGGCTGACTCACTGGCGTTTGGTGCGTGCGAAGTCCTCTCTGGACACCTGTTTCCTCTTCGGACGGCCCCTTCCACGTTTGGAAGGGGGGTGTGTTGGTGGGCTGCTGGTGGTGGCTGAGGAGTGCTCACTCGCTGTGGACGCAGGGGAACGCGATGCTGCACGACCCTGCGCCACAGCAGGTGGTGGCGGAGGTGGTGTTGCTGGCCTTGCTTGTGCCCTCACCACCACCACCAGCTGGCCCATGAGGGCCACGAATTGGCCCATATGGGCGTTCATGGCCCTCAACACCCCAAGGACCTCCCGCGTGTCGCTAGCCGACCTGGCCCATTCTCCTTGGGCCTCTTCATAGGCCCCAAGGACTCTGTCGATTTGCGGCTGGGCTTGGCTCCCAGGCACAGATGGCGTTGACCTGACCCTGCTCCTCCTACCAGTACTGCTGCCACCGACCTGCCCACTAGCCACATTGCTCACCACGGTCCTCGTTCTGGCTCCCAGGGTGGACCCCGACGGCCGGGCCACCCCTTGCGCTGGGGCTGTGGCCAGGGATGACATGGTGGTGGTGGTTGCGGCGGTGGTGGTGGTTGCGGCGGTGGTGGTGGTTGCGGCGGTGGTGGTGGTTGCGGCGGTGGTGGTGGCCGGATAGACCGTGGCAGCAGGGGTCTGTGACTGGTCAGCAGCCCTGGGTGATGGGTTGGTGGGTAGGAGGGGCCCTGGGGAGCGGTTGTGCCCTGCCACACCAGATGGGCCTGCTGGGTGGTCCACGTCCGAGGAGGTGTCCAGCTCCTCTACATCCGTGAGTCCGGGTCGGGGGCTTGCGGACTGGCTGTGCTGGCTGCTGTCTCCCTCTCCAGCGTCCAGCAGTTCGGCACCTGTGGGGAGAATGAGATGGGTTAATGTGTTGCACCTAGCAAAGTATGTATTGGTTGTCTGACATTCACAGTTTGTGCACTGTCGTGCACAGGTTTCCCAGAGGCGTGTGTGTGGATGTACGATGTGTGTATGCGTGGGCAAGGCAATGGAACTGTGTGATGTGAACATGTGGCATGGGACGGATTAGCAATGCCGATGGGTGTGTGTTGCTATACTCCTACATTTTGTGGCTCGGGTGTATGCGGGCACCAGACCCATCGACGATATTGAGGTGAAATATGGTTTAGGGGTTCAAATGGAACGCTTAGAAACGCAGATGGGAAAAGGGGGTACAGCCCCCTCAACGCTTTTGAGGTGAATTATGGTTTAGGGGTTCAAATGGAACACTTAGAAACGCTGATGGGAAAAGGGGGTACAGCCCCCTCAACGCTTTTGAGGTGAATTATGGTTTAGGGGTTCAAATGGAACGCTTAGAAACGCAGATGGGAAAAGGGGGTACAGCCCCCTCAACGCTTTTGAGGTGAAATATGGTTTAGGGGTACATACTGTGACATATGGGTGCAGAACCGGACATGTGTTTTGGCAACATGACAGTGCAGAGACAAAGGTGTGTGTATGTCTGACATCCCCAGCATATCTGCTCACTGTTATCATTTATGGACATTACACTGCAAGCATTGTAGTGAGTGTGTGATGGTTGTGTGCCACACGACGTATTGCAGATGGGCCAATTCCTTGGTGTGCGTTCTACCCTCGGCCATGTGCATCAATGCAGTGCTCTTGGGGTGTTGACTATATTATGTATGTTGTTAATCACAGTGTGACGTGCGCTTCAGTCACTGCAGGCACATTATTTGTCATGGGCAGGTATCTTTGCATAACTACTGTATGAGGGCCAGCTGTTCGGATGACATACCTTTCATGACACAGGGGCTGACAGATGAGATGGATGATATGTTGAATGTGCATTATGTGCCTGTGTGTTTCATGGGTCCAGTGGTGTGTATGTGCATTATTGTGGTCCCACGCTGTTACTTCTAGGCAGGTTGGACTTACATGGGCGTTGTTGTACGATGTGTGGGTAACAGGCAGTAAGGACTACATGGACAAGACTTCGATGGTGTTGCTGATGTGTGTGATGAGTGGCACGGTGTGGGTCTGTGCTCCAGTGGGACTTGTGCATGCAGACGTGGCTCCTTAGGTGTTGCTGTGTTTGTGATGGGTCATGTGGGGTATGACTCTGTAATACATGTCCGTGTGCACATTGGTCACATGATTGTGACAGGGAGCAGTGCTGCGTGTTCCTCTGCTACGTGACATGTCCCATGTGTTAGTCGTAATACAGTCCTCATGCCTACAGACACCCCGCCCTGTACCGTTTTCCACCTACAGGTTGTTTTTGAGTGCGCAATGCAATGGATGCCACATGGTTATGGGAGGGAGGGGTGCTCCATGTTGCTGGTCTGTGGGAGTGGGGGCGGTGTTGTGAGTTGTGGTGCTGGCTTACCACCCACAGAAACCCCTCCATGTAGGGTGAGATATCTACCTGTTGGCTGATGGTGTGCACTGCAGTGGCTGACACATGGGGGTGGGGTGTGCTCCACCTTGCTGCGCTGTAGGACTAGGGGCCTGGTGTGTGTTGTACTTCAGCTGTCCCCCCTCCCACCCACTGACTTTTTCTTCCGGCTACTTACCTGTTACTTGTCGGTTACTGCAGCTATGGCTGACACATGGGTGTGGGTGTGGTGAGTGCTCCTTCTGGCACCTTTGGAGTACAAGGGGACCTGGTGGGAGTTGCGGTGCTGGCTGACTGTACACATGCCTCCATGGTTTTGTTAGTTGGTCGGTTTGGGCTGAGTGTGTGGTAGTGTCTGTTGCATGTGTAAGTGATGTCTTGTGTATTGTGTACTGGACATGGGGGTGTTTGTCCCTCGGAGCTATGGCATAGTGGTAGTGCATGTGAGTACATAGCGGTGTGCTGGTATACATTTGTTTGTACTTACCAGCCTCCACTCCCCCTGGTATTCCGGTGAGACTCTCCGAATGTATGATGCCTCGCACCTTCTCCTCCCACGCCTTGAAGCTCTTGAAAAGCGCGGGATTACCTCCGCCAGTCCTGTCAGCCAGCTGCCGATTCTTGGCCTCCTCCTTCTTCTTGACCTCCCTTTTCATATCGTGCCACCTCTTGGTGATTTCGCCTCGGTTGCGTGGCACGTTCCCTACTGCCTTGACCTGGTCTACGATCCTTCTCCACATCCGATTTCTGGTGGCTACTGTTGTCTGTTGGACCTGGTTGCCAAAGATTTGTGGGTGCACCTTGATGATCTCGTCGACCATGACCGTCAGCTCAGTTGAAGTGAACTTTGGCATTCGGTGTGCTGCCATGGTGTGTGGTTTGGTGTTTGTGGTGCTGGTGCGGTGTGTGTGTGTGGTGTGTGATGTGCAGGTCGTTTGTGGTGCTGGTGTTTGGTGGTGCTGGTGCTGGTGCTGGTGCTGGTGGGTGTGATGGGTGCGTATCTGTGGTGTGCTGCTGTCCTTGCTGTGTCGCTGTGTTCTCTCCTCTCTTCTTGGCTTTGTAGTGTTGCAAGGGATTGTGGTCTGTGAAGGGGCTGCTTTTGTGCTTACCTATGTGGGTGTGTCATGATGGTCTGTTGTTTTCAGGTGTGTTGTGGCTGGTGTTCTGGGATTAGTAGTTTATTTGTTTGTCCAGGGGGGGGTGTTTTCGGGATGTGTACTGTGTTTGTGTATTTGTGCGTGGCTTGCTGTATGGACTTGTTGGCCATGTTGTGTGTGTTTGTTTGGGTCTGCGGATGGTTTCTGTGCAGGGACGTGGCCGCCAGGGCTTCCGCCGTGTACATTTCCATCTCTTTTGTTTACGATGGCGGGCGGTGTATTTGTGTATTTACCGCGCTCATGTCGGAGCGATCCTAATTTCACGGACGGTGTCTCGCTCGTCAGGGCGGGCGGTTTTTGGTTGTCGTGTGTATTTGCGTCCGTGGCGGACGGGTGGACTTAGATTCGGACATGATCGGGCGGTATTTTTGGGTTTTTTTCCGCCGCGGGCGGTGTTCGCTTCGCGGGTTCGTAATTGCTCGGTCGGTATTCAGACGGTGTAGGCGGGCGGATTTTTACCGCTATGGTGGATGGCGGATTTTTTACCGCCCGGTATCATAATGGACACCCAAGTATTCAAAATACAAGGATGTAAATTAAGAATTTTGAAGAGCAAAGAGCTGGACTTTGATGGATCTACATTTACTATTCCTACTCCAACCTAAACCACGTTGGTTTAAGTCTTGGACTTTGAGGGTGTGTATTTACTATTCCCAATCAAATTTAAGCCACATTGGAGAAATTGTTAGACTATGCGGGGGATTTGATTTACTATTCTTACTCCAAAATAAACCCTATTGGTGAAATTGCTAAACTTTATAAAATCTAATTTAAATATTTCCCCTCGAATGCAAAACATATTATTAAACATATTGAAACACTTATAACGTTACAAATTAAAAATATATAAATTAAATTGTAAACATTTATACACATAAATTATTTATATAAACTAAACAAATGAAAAATAAATGAAAATCATCAAATCTTAACAACCTTATAAAGACACATAAAAAATAGTTAGAAATTAAAATGACATTTGTTTTAAAATAAAATATCCAATAAATATTTTAAAAATGATAAATCAAACATAATAAAAATACATGTTTTAATAATTTATCATAGAGCACTTAATACATTTAATGAAATATACATAAAAGTGTAATACTTTAATTAAAATAACAATAATTTCCGAATTAAATAAATATATTTTCAACCAATTAAAAAATGGAAATAATTTACAGTACTTTAAATATAAATATATTTATATTATACATTATAAATTATTAATCAATCACATTATTGAAATTTTAAACTAAATATCAAAGCATTTAAAATAATAAATCAAATATTTAAAAAATATTTTTAAAAATCAATAACATCTAAATCAAATATTTAAAAAACAAATTTTTAAATCTCTCCACTCAATTTCACTGTATAAACCCTACTTCCCACTCATTAAGCATTTTCATAATATACCACAATATATCACTGTATACACAAAGAAAAATTACGTTCAATAAAAAAGTAAGACATTTTAGAATTAACAAAATTAGATTACAAAAATCTACATAAAATGTTAAAGCATTATAAAATACTCCCCACCCTATGCCTTATAAATCACACAAACCACTCCTAAAAATGGAAATTAATTTAAAAAATACCCAGTCATACCATAAAACAATATCAATATATATGATATATTAAACAACACTATTATTAACAACAATATTAAAAAAATATTTGACAACAATATTCTTTTCTACAATATTAACATCAATGGTATTTTTGACATCACAATTTTATTACCACAATATTCTTGTATCGCAATATTTGTATTCAATATTTTGTTGGAACACCATTTGTAGCGCCTCACTCAAAAGGACTGAGTCATTCTTAACTAAGCCAATTATCACATATCTTCTTTAGATCTGATGCAAAGAAGAGAAGTTCCTTTCACCAGATACAACTTCCCTTGCCCAAGCCTACGCACTACCCTCCAGTTACGTCTGAAATTTTATACTACCAAAGCATTTATTTTGATGCTGTCCTGTTTGTCCCTTTAGACATGGGTATCAAAAGCCACATATGTTGGCAATCAAACTATTAAAGAAAATGTGACTATTTATCAATAAGGAGCAGCATTTTTCCGTAGACAATTCTGTGATTTGATCTTGCTTTGACTACAGCAATTCAAAATATCTGGCTCTTCTAGACAAACTATCCAAATCGTCATAAGACTACAAGTGGTGAAAAATGCAGCCATCAGTCTCCTACCTAGGACCAAGAGAAGATATCATAATGCTGTCAAATTTTCAATCTCTTTATTGGCTTCCAATTTGTCAACAAATTCTATTTAAATTGCTGGCTATAGTTCCTTGTGCATAACACAAGGCCTCCCTAGAAGTCATGCTAGCTAAATTTTAGCCTTACACACCACAACGCATGCAACGATTAAACAGGAAAACAGCTCCACCAAATCCCTAACACAAGGGGCATGATTTAGTCTGACAGATGTGGAGACATCTGCCAAAAAGTTGCAGATATCTCGTATATCCTAATGTATATCCATACATAAGCAGGTCATAGATTTCTATGCACTCTAAATAAGGCTGATGGGACATTTTGCACCAAACTCAAAATCAGGCCCAAGTACTGTTTCATTTGAGGAAGGGATCTTTTCTGTTGCTGTAGCAAAAGCTTCCACTTGAGCTTAGGTCACTTTCCTGACAGTCAGGCTTTTTTGCATGAGGAGGGTACAGCAGCAAGCTAGACCATGAAGCATGACCAACTAAAGATTACCAGACTAGCAACTGTTGGCCTTTGAGAGCCTGAGAGATGGTTGGGATACAAACCCCTGCTCAAATTGGTCTTTCCCTGCGCGTTTCTAAAGGGACTTGCACTGCTGGACTCCAGAGCCAGTGATTCCCATGCCAGGAGGCAAGCGTCAGAGGAGGGGAAGGAGCGCTGACACCTGGGCACTATATAGCACCGTGCTCTCTCCTGCAACACGCAGCGGTTCCTAAAGGGACTTGCATGGCTGGACTCCAGACCCCAGTGATACCCGTGCCAGGAGGCGAGCATCAGAGGAGGGGGAGGAGGGCTGACACCAGGGCACTATATAGAGCAGCGCTCTCTCCCGCAATGCAGGACGCGTTTCTAAAAGGACTTGCACTGCTGGATTCCAGACCTCAGTGTTACCCGCGCCAGGAGGCGAGCGTTAGCAGAGGGGGAGGAGCGCTGACACCAGGGCTCGTGCCCATCTGTGCCCGTCAGTGACCGGAGGAGGCCGGGATAGGCCACCCCCCTTGGTCTCGCCCCATGACATCACGGTAGTTTGGGATCCCAGCCTATCCTCTCGTTACTGGACCCAGACCATTGCCTCGGAGAAATCAGGTAATTCTGATGTTCATGGGAAAGAGAAAACTTAACATAACAGAGGGCGTTATTTTAACGGGAGCAATGGGAATCTTAAACAGTGAGATAAAGTACACTGAGGTAAAACTTGAAGCAACTCTAAAAGAAGCCACCATTATATCTGAGTCTACAGTCTCCGTGGTATTAGCTGCACCTACAGACACACAGGAGAGCTTTCCATCAGATATAGACCTTAGGACAGCTCAGCTCCGACAAAAGTACTATCTCTGGGGAGCAGCACAGTTTCTCCCCCTAAAAAGAAACCTAAACAAAAGGGCCCGCAAATGGGCCATTCCAAGCTACCTCCCCCTTGAATGGGTATCAAAACGGGAAAATGACTGGTGGGGGCCATGGACATAAAGAGCACACCCACAGGGAATGTACAAGGAGAGATCGAGTCTGTGGTAACAAACTATAGAGACATTAAGGATTCATTGGTCGCTATGGAACAAAGGACGTCCACCATTATTTCACTGTTAGGGGCTAAGTAGCTGGGGGACCTAAGAGGGGGGCCACTAAATTAGGTTTAGAGACTCAGGACCCCGGGATGGTTGAAAATATTAACACAACCAATAACTATGTGTCAGTGCACAAGCAACAGGAGTAAATGATAGTAGTCTACCTTTCACAAAGACCTTGGATCTGCCGCCCGATTGTGTACCTTATGTGGTTGCTCTTGTAGATGTTTCCCCAATTCCCAAAGACAAGGTTGAAACCTGGAGTGAACTAAAAAATAATTGTGTCCAATGGATAGGCGCAAGGACTAGACTGAATGGTGTGAGTGAGATGTACCACAATATCATTATGGTATGATGGGCGAGCTGGGTGGGCAGAGGAGATAAATCTATTGCAGGTGGTTGCATGATTGTGAACTTTTGCAACCCTGCTTTAGCAGAGAGGGTTTTACATGCTTGCGGGTCATCCGACCTGGCGCCAAACAACATTTCAGCTGTCCCCCTTGGCTTTTTTACAGACCAAAAAGGCAGCTTTAGTCCCCCAGAAACCCCAGAACCCCTGGATGTTAGTTAGGAATAAGAGGGTATACGGGGTGGGGCACAGTCAGAGATTTCTGGCAGCCTAAAGTAGTCATGGAGAATGGGAAACAGGTTTGAGTGCCTATCTGAGCTGGATGGCCAGGATAAACATGACCCAGAAAAGGGTATCTCAATAGTTATGAGAGATCAGGATAAACATAAATTCCCTGTGCCCATGAGCCGTGAGGAACAATATGCGCATACTACCAGAAAATCCAAGTCCGCTGCATGCCCTGAGGTGAAAGAAATCACAGGTCACACCGAAGGACATCATCTATCCAAACAGCCAGGTCTGGGCCTTATATCATAGAATGTGGTGGGGCTTAAAAATAGGATCGATATACCCAATTGGAATAGATTGAGCTCTGGTGCCTACATTATCTGCCTACAGGAAACATGGAAGATGGTAGCTTACCCCATTGATGGGTATATGGAATTTTTTACCCCGGCCAAACCCTCAGCAATGGGTAGGGCAAAGGCGGGTCTAGCAACATATATTTTAAACTCCATACTATGGTATATTCTGAAATTTATTAACAAATCCCTTTATTTTCATTTACTGGTATGTGAGGTGGCCAAGTCATGGGATATACTTTTAATTAATGTTTATAATAACGGTTTTGACTATTTGAGATCCCATGTAGTGAAGGATTTGGAATTAGCCATCCTGTTAGCCATGTCCTCACATTACAAGTCTTTGAGAATTATTTGGGTAGGAGATTTTAATGCACACTATTGCTCATTTTTAGATAAACCAATCTGCAGAATTGTAGATGTGCAAGGTGAGGCCCTTACTCACTTTGAACATGACGCCTATGGAATAGCTTTGAACAGCTTAATGGTGAAGCTAAGTCTTAGGCTGTAGAATATAAAGTTGAATGAGAGTGAAGGCCTAGCATCTACATTTTTTAGAAATAACTATGGGTTCACCATTGACTATATTGTGGCCTCAGAAGCTCTAGACACAGTTATTAAAGTCTTTGAAATCGGCCTTTCAGGATGTAGCGACCATGCAATGTTAGAAGTTAAGGTGATCTTAGCCAAGAAAAGTAACATTAGGCCAAAGCTATGATTTGAGCCAATCTTGGCTACAAAAAACTGTTATTTAATTAAATGGCAGAAAGTAGATCACTCATTTTTCGTCCCATCCATTTTACACCATACTATGACTGAGGTGAAGGTATGCCTAGACCCCGAGGCTGATCCACTTCAGATAATGTCCTCTTTTTCAGCCATCATCTCATGTGTAAAACAGACTTTGAACCCCAGGTCACAGGTGTCGCATGCCCAAGCGAGGGGTTGGTTCGACTCAGAGTGTACGATGCAGCATGGGAGGCCTTGGTATAGGCCAGTGCCCTTAAGGATAGTAGATCCTTTTGGAAGGTGATTAACAACAATTATTTTAGGGAGCCCCATGAACCTTCAACAGAGGTACATACTGCAGAGGAGGCATGTGTCGATCATTTTTCCGTCATTTATCACATTCACCCTACCACAAGCACTGAACAAGATACACAACATAGCCTAGGAACCCAAGTGACCCAAGGGCCAAACAACATACAGCACACTTTTCAGCCTGTTAGCCTGTATGACGTCAATAGGGCTTTGGAAAAAAGCAGAAAAGGGAAGGCCCCAGGTCCAGATGGGACTCCTTTGGTTATGTTTAGTGAGCAGTAAGACATATGGGCCCCTGTGCTAATGAATGTTTATAATGCCAGCGTGGAGACAAGTCCCCCCACCTCATGGAAATCTTCTACCATAATTCCGATTTATAAAAAAGGCGATAAATCTCTACAACAAAACTATTGGCCCATAACACTGCTAGATGCCACCCCAAAGGTCATGGGGCATATATTACTTAATAGACTAGAAGACTGGGCAACCACTAATAATATATGAATCGACACACAATTTGGGTTAAAAAAAGGGTTCAGCACAGTCAACCAATGTCTAAATTTAAGCATCTTGACACTCATCTACACCACAAGGCCCTATAATCGCACCTCACCTTTAAGCTTGGGAATAAAAGATCTCCGACAAAGAGCCCCTCATATGTTGCCCATCAGGCATTGCAGCGCCGGCCTGACGAGGAGCATGCCCTATGATGAAGCATGACACCCAGCCAGGTGTGTGAGGGCCCCAGTTCCTAAAGTGGGAGACACCCACTCCCCATTTTGGACATCAATCTATACCGGCTAGTCCTCCCCTCTTCCCTTCATTATTTTCTAGGAACTACATACCTTTGTTCTAATACATATACCCTAGGTGCATGTATGCTGTATCCCTTATTTTTGATATATGAATTTAAGCATCATCATTGGGAAATACACAGAGGCCAAAAAGAGTACACTATACCTATCCTCCATGCATTTGTCAGCAGCTTTTGACTGCCTTTCGCACTCAAAACTTTGGAAAATCATGGAGGATTTAGGGGTTTAGGCAGGTATCATCACCTTTATCAGGCAGCTGCATTCTGCAGGCTACTGCCTGAGTGCATTTTGGTTGGGATGGTGAATATTCAGGCAGTTTTAACATCAGAAGAGGGTTTAGGCAGGGGTGCATTTAGGCCCCCTTCCTGTTCTCCCTATCTACGAACCGGGTAGAATCAGTGTTAAGCATACATGCGCTGGCTCGAGTCCCCTCCCTATTCTACTCTATGCAGATGATGCAGTTTTGATTGCCAGAACGGGGAGTTGTTTGCAAAGCCTAATCGACAATTACATGCCCTTCATGTGGAAGGGCACACATTGAGTGAATCCCCTACCTTTTGTTATCTGGGGATACTCTTTGACAGTAATAATTCCTGCTCCCTATGGTAGTGAATAGGTGTGCGTTAATGGAGAAATCCATCAGTGGGATATTTTCCTTTATAAAGAAACTGGGTTTTAAGGCAATTAGGGAACTCCTCATCATATACGAGAGTAAAAGTGTGGAGGTGGCCTCATATGGTGCTTGGGTCTGGGGAATGACTAATATTCAGAGTATCTTAGCTCTTCACTCAAGCTGCTCAACTTTTATCACGCGTTCTGAACTGGGAACCTCGTATATAACTGACAGGATTAACAGGGCCCCGATTATGCTTAGGCACTCTATATGGTCGAGGGAGGAACTAGGCTTGAATAAAGTAATCCTTATGGACAGCTTGAACCTAAACCATGCGATGAAGATTACGTCGTTGAGATATGTAAAATCCCATTGTGAGAAGATTGGCTTAGCGGATCTCTTTAACAAGCCTGATTCCTGTAGATCGCTAGCCAAGGGTAAACTGAAACTTTGTGCCCAGAATAAGGCCATGAGGGAGAGATGGGAAGTGGAGGAAGTAAAACCATCTGTTCTCACTTATAGTATGATGTCTCCTCAAGAGGGCCTACAAACCTATTTGACCCTAGTACAAAACGCCCAGCACAGGTTTATCCTGACGTGATTCAGGGCAAATATGTTGCCTTTGATGGCGGGGTTCCCAAATAATTGCTATTCCCTGGCAGATCTCTCCCTGTGCCTGTGTGATGGCATGTCTCCCATAACAAACTTGCACATTGTATTTTTTTGACGGTACTATGAACTCCCCAGGAAAAGATTTGTACCCCTTTTTAAAACATATAACATGAGACAGTGAGGACCAGCTTTCCTATTCTTGCAACAACTAAATAACCCACTTGTTTGCTGTACAATGACCTCATATTTATGGCAGGTATTAAAAAGAAGGAAAAAGCTGCGGGTGGAGCTTCCTCAAGTAAATGAGATCCCTGTACGATTGTGAGTTTTATTGCTTCTAAAATGTAATATGTAACTTTTTATAATGAGTAATTTTAGATCATTTTTTACTATTATCGCAATAACCATAAATGTCTGTTGGTGTGATGAGCTCCTGAGCACCCATCTTGGGTAGTTTTTATAAGTAATGGAAACTTGCGGGCGGACCCTTCTAAACCAAATCGTACTTTTGCACAAAAAAGAGCTTCTATTGTTGATGAAATTTAATAGCGAATGGGGGCTTTTTCGTTTAACTGAAATGCATATTTGCACATTTAAGAGCTGTTTACATTGTGTGTGAGTACCTTTTTAATGTAAAAGTTTTATCATGCTTGTATTATTTATATGTACTTTTATGTTACTGAAGAGTAACAAATAAAATTACTGAACTGGTCTTTCCCTGCCAACTGTGCTGTGTGAAAGTGAACTCTGTGCCTTTAAAATGTTGAAAAACATTATAAAGTTGCAAAGGTTCTGCTCATGTCACCATTACAATTACTGCAGTATGTTTTATGTTGCTCATTTAGAGCAAACAAACAATATGAAGTACCTTTGCTTTAAAAGTTTGCATAGTTTTGCAACACCACCTTCTTAACTACTGTGCCTATTCGTGGTCCTCACCAAAAAGGATCTCCTGGAAAAGGCATTCTACAGACCACTATCGCTGCTTAAATCAGATGATAAAATACCAAATGAAATGGTGGTTGCCAGATTCCTTGCCATGCTACAGACGATAATACACTCGGACCAGAGAAGCATCATGCCCGGTCACAGCAGGACACAAAACCTGACACTGCTGCTTCATGTAAAACCATGCTGAGCTAATAAGGGCATCGGTGGCCACGTGAGACTCTGAAAAGGCCTTTCATTCCTTGGGATGGACTTTGTGCATTCCCTACTGGCAAGAAGAGAATCTGGTCTTAGCATTAGGGGATAGATTAAGTTGCTCTTCTTGGAACAAGTGGCAAGGGTGCATACTGACTTAACATTTTCACATCCTGCCCCTTCTGCTTTTTAACTTGGCCACTGAGCCCCTTGCCAAATATTTTAGGTTCTAAAGGGAGGGCAAGGCTTTACAAGCAACTGGATTGAAGCATATGATCTCCCTAACAATATCTTGCTTGAAGAGAACAGGAGGCACAAATTTCTAATGTCAAACAGATGCTAGATACATTTGGGAACTGTCAGGAATACGCATGAGCTGTGGAAAATCAAGTCTCTTTCCACTGCATACCGATGAAAGGCATAACCAGTAGGGGCCTGACCTTTCGCCCTTACTGTTAGCTGACCATATCTAAATATTTGGGAGTGCAAATCTATCGCTTAGACAGGGACTTAATAATCCTAACATCAATAAGGCAATATGAGCATTCAGGGGGTCCATAACTTTTGACAGGAACTCCCCTTTCAAGGATGGACACATTACCTAGATTACTGAATTTTGTTAACACCATCCTCATATGCCTACCAGGATATATCTTTAAAGAACCTGATGCTCTGCTGCCAGTGCTGCTATGGAGCAATTGATGGTGCAGGGCTGCTCTGAATATACTGCATCTTCAGCTGAGGAGAGGCTGCCTAGGGCACCCAACTATGAATACTACTATACTGCAGCTCAACTGCAATATGCAGAGAAATGGGCACCAGACTCTTAGGATCCGAAGGCAAAATTGTTGAGCAGAGATGTTGCTCCAAACACACTGCGGAGCACCATGTTTGGCACAAAACCAAGCATCAAAAACACCCCTAAGTTAGTGGCAATTATGAAAGAATGTTGGAAACAATAAACTGGACTGGGGGGGGAGGGCAGGGCCTGAGCTATAATTCAGGGATGCCTATTAGATGTCTAAGGTACTGGTCAGATACCCATTTGGAGTTAGCCTTTGAAATATGGGAGACCTACTTGTGTGCGGTAATGTGTACTCAGAAGAGATGATGAGAGATTTCAAGGACTTATAAGATCGATTTGTGATGCCACCAGGGAAATTTCTGTCCTTCAGGTTACTGTTTAATATGGTCAAGGGTAAGTAACGAAACAATAATTCTGAACCACCTTCAGATAAGATACTATAGACCATACTTACACAGGAAGTGGGAAGTGGGATCATATCAGAATTGTAAAGTCATATGACTGAGACATTTAAACTATCACTATCAGAATTACAAATGCGTTGGGAAGAAGCACTAGATAACTACTTGAGGAAATGAAGAACAGTGCAACAGAGTACATTGCCAACATGTACAGAAACAGAAAAGTCAAATTAATTTAGTTCAAATCCTTACTAAGGATATACCGCGCACCACTAAGGGTGAAAAGAATATTTGGCACTGGCCAGAGTAGCTGCCCGATGTCTTTAGAGAATGTTGGATTTGATCACATGGTGTGGAAATGGCACACTGGCTTAATACAGTAAACAATATGACCAGACCATTAGAAGCTTCAATAGCAAACACTCTGGATATCAGCCTGTAAGGGGCCTTCCTACATGGCAAAAACAACAGTTGATGGACAGAATGCAGAACAATGTCATACATTCACCCCAGTACAGAGATCTGGGCCTAAATCCATCGTTTTTTTGCTCACCATGCCATTCCAGTTTGAACCCAGCCATATTCAAATCAGTCTTGACCCTGTGCCTCATGGGAAGAGTCCAGCCCGAACTGCCAAGCCAGGTCCTCCCTGGACTGGAAACAAGCATCCTAGGACCGGTTTCAGGGTTTCACCCCTCTTCAGCCAAGATAGCTTGATTCCAGTGGCATGGAGAGCACGGGACCCACGTCTGGGCATACCCGTCCCACTCGGGGTGACAAATGCAAAAACAACAGTTGATGGACAGAATGCAGAACAATGTCATACATTCACCCCAGTACAGAGATCTGGGCCTAAATCCATCGTTTTTTTGCTCACCATGCTTGGCAGTTCGGGCTGGACTGTTCCCATGAGGCACAGGGTCAGACTGATTTGCATATGGCCATGTCTGAACTGGGGTGGCGGAGTGAGCTAAAGAATGATGATGGACTAAACCCAGATCAGTTGACTGGGGGTGAGTGCTTGCAATGTTCAACACTCCGTCCATCATCCCCTTTGGTTTTGCATTGTTCGCCCTAAGTTGGCAGGGTATGCCCAGACGTGGGTCCCTTGCTCACTTTGCCACTGGATTCAAGATAGCCTGGCTGATGAGGGCTGTGAGCCCGAAACCGGTCCCAGGATGCTTGTTTCCGGTCCAGGGAAGACATGGCTTGGCAGTTCGGGCTGGACTGTTCCCATGAGGCACAGGGTCAGACTGATTTGCATATGGCCATGTCTGAACTGGGGTGGCGGAGTGAGCTAAAGAATGATGATGGATTAAACCCAGATCAGTTGACTGGGGTTGAGTGCTTGCAATGTTCAACACTCCGTCCATCATCCCCTTTGGTTTTGCATTGTTTGCCCTAAGTTGGCAGGGTATGCCCAGACGTGGGTCCCTTGCTCACTTTGCCACTGGATTCAAGATAGCCTGGCTGATGAGGGCTGTGAGCCCGAAACCGGTCCCAGGATGCTTGTTTCCGGTCCAGGGAAGACATGGCTTGGCAGTTCGGGCTGGACTGTTCCCATGAGGCACAGGGTCGGACTGATTTGCATATGGCCATGTCTGAACTGGGGTTGCGGAGTGAGCTAAAGAATGATGATGGATTAAACCCAGATCAGTTGACTGGGGGTGAGTGCTTGCAATGTTCAACACTCCGTCCATCATCCCCTTTGGTTTTGCATTGTTCGCCCTAAGTTGGCAGGGTATGCCCAGACGTGGGTCCCTTGCTCACTTTGCCACTGGATTCAAGCTAGCCTGGCTGATGAGGGCTGTGAGCCCAAAACCGGTCCCAGGATGCTTGTTTCCGGTCCAGCGAAGACATGGCTTGGCAGTTCGGGCTGGACTGTTCCCATGAGGCACAGGGTCAGACTGATTTGCATATGGCCATGTCTGAACTGGGGTGGCGGAGTGAGCTAAAGAATGATGATGCATTAAACCCAGATCAGTTGACTGGGGGTGAGTGCTTGCAATGTTCAACACTCCGTCCATCATCCCTTTTGGTTTTGCATTGTTCGCCCTAAGTTGGCAGGGTATGCCCAGACGTGTGTCCCTTGCTCACTTTGCCACTGGATTCAAGATAGCCTGGCTGATGAGGGCTGTGAGCCCGAAACCGGTCCCAGGATGCTTGTTTCCGGTCCAGGGAAGACATGGCTTGGCAGTTCGGGCTGGACTGTTCCCATGAGGCACAGGGTCAGACTGATTTGCATATGGCCATGTCTGAACTGGGGTGGCGGAGTGAGCTAAAGAATGATGATGGATTAAACCCAGATCAGTTGACTGGGGGTGAGTGCTTGCAATGTTCAACACTCCGTCCATCATCCCCTTTGGTTTTGCATTGTTCGCCCTAAGTTGGCAGGGTATGCCCAGACGTGGGTCCCTTGCTCACTTTGCCACTGGATTCAAGATAGCCTGGCTGATTAGGGCTGTGAGCCCGAAACCGGTCCCAGGATGCTTGTTTCCGGTCCAGGGAAGACATGGCTTGGCAGTTCGGGCTGGACTGTTCCCATGAGGCACAGGGTCAGACTGATTTGCATATGGCCATGTCTGAACTGGGGTGGCGGAGTGAGCTAAAGAATGATGATGGATTAAACCCAGATCAGTTGACTGGGGGTGAGTGCTTGCAATGTTCAACACTCCGTCCATCATCCCCTTTGGTTTTGCATTGTTCGCCCTAAGTTGGCAGGGTATGCCCAGACGTGGGTCCCTTGCTCACTTTGCCACTGGATTCAAGATAGCCTGGCTGATGAGGGCTGTGAGCCCGAAACCGGTCCCAGGATGCTTGTTTCCGGTCCAGGGAAGACATGGCTTGGCAGTTCGGGATGGACTGTTCCCATGAGGCACAGGGTCAGACTGATTTGCATATGGCCATGTCTGAACTGGGGTGGCGGAGTGAGCTAAGGAATGATGATGGATTAAACCCAGATCAGTTGACTGGGGGTGAGTGCTTGCAATGTTCAACACTCCGTCCATCATCCCCTTTGGTTTTGCATTGTTCGCCCTAAGTTGGCAGGGTATGCCCAGACGTGGGTCCCTTGCTCACTTTGCCACTGGATTCAAGATAGCCTGGCTGATGAGGGCTGTGAGCCCGAAACCGGTCCCAGGATGCTTGTTTCCGGTCCAGGGAAGACATGGCTTGGCAGTTCGGGCTGGACTGTTCCCATGAGGCACAGGGTCAGACTGATTTGCATATGGCCATGTCTGAACTGGGAGTGGCGGAGTGAGCTAAAGAATGATGATGGATTAAACCCAGATCAGTTGACTGGGGGTGAGTGCTTGCAATGTTCAACACTCCGTCCATCATCCCCTTTGGTTTTGCATTGTTCGCCCTAAGTTGGCAGGGTATGCCCAGACGTGGGTCCCTTGCTCACTTTGCCACTGGATTCAAGATAGCCTGGCTGATGAGGGCTGTGAGCCCGAAACCGGTCCCAGGATGCTTGTTTCCGGTCCAGGGAAGACATGGCTTGGCAGTTCGGGCTGGACTGTTCCCATGAGGCACAGGGTCAGACTGATTTGCATATGGCCATGTCTGAACTGGGGTGGCGGAGTGAGCTAAAGAATGATGATGGATTAAACCCAGATCAGTTGACTGGGGGTGAGTGCTTGCAATGTTCAACACTCCGTCCATCATCCCCTTTGGTTTTGCATTGTTCGCCCTAAGTTGGCAGGGTATGCCCAGACGTGGGTCCCTTGCTCACTTTGCCACTGGATTCAAGATAGCCTGGCTGATGAGGGCTGTGAGCCCGAAACCGGTCCCAGGATGCTTGTTTCCGGTCCAGGGAAGACATGGCTTGGCAGTTCGGGCTGGACTGTTCCCATGAGGCACAGGGTCAGACTGATTTGCATATGGCCATGTCTGAACTGGGGTGGCGGAGTGAGCTAAAGAATGATGATGGATTAAACCCAGATCAGTTGACTGGGGGTGAGTGCTTGCAATGTTCAACATTCCGTCCATCATCCCCTTTGGTTTTGCATTGTTCGCCCTAAGTTGGCAGGGTATGCCCAGACGTGGGTCCCTTGCTCACTTTGCCACTGGATTCAAGATAGCCTGGCTGATGAGGGCTGTGAGCCCGAAACCGGTCCCAGGATGCTTGTTTCCGGTCCAGGGAAGACATGGCTTGGCAGTTCGGGCTGGACTGTTCCCATGAGGCACAGGGTCAGACTGATTTGCATATGGCCATGTCTGAACTGGGGTGGCGGAGTGAGCTAAAGAATGATGATGGATTAAACCCAGATCAGTTGACTGGGGGTGAGTGCTTGCAATGTTCAACACTCCGTCCATCATCCCCTTTGGTTTTGCATTGTTCGCCCTAAGTTGGCAGGGTATGCCCAGACGTGGGTCCCTTGCTCACTTTGCCACTGGATTCAAGATAGCCTGGCTGATGAGGGCTGTGAGCCCGAAACCGGTCCCAGGATGCTTGTTTCCGGTCCAGGGAAGACATGGCTTGGCAGTTCGGGCTGGACTGTTCCCATGAGGCACAGGGTCAGACTGATTTGCATATGGCCATGTCTGAACTGGGGTGGCGGAGTGAGCTAAAGAATGATGATGGATTAAACCCAGATCAGTTGACTGGGGGTGAGTGCTTGCAATGTTCAACACTCCGTCCATCATCCCCTTTGGTTTTGCATTGTTCGCCCTAAGTTGGCAGGGTATGCCCAGACGTGGGTCCCTTGCTCACTTTGCCACTGGATTCAAGATAGCCTGGCTGATGAGGGCTGTGAGCCCGAAACCGGTCCCAGGATGCTTGTTTCCGGTCCAGGGAAGACATGGCTTGGCAGTTCGGGCTGGACTGTTCCCATGAGGCACAGGGTCAGACTGATTTGCATATGGCCATGTCTGAACTGGGGTGGCGGAGTGAGCTAAAGAATGATGATGGATTAAACCCAGATCAGTTGACTGGGGGTGAGTGCTTGCAATGTTCAACATTCCGTCCATCATCCCCTTTGGTTTTGCATTGTTCGCCCTAAGTTGGCAGGGTATGCCCAGACGTGGGTCCCTTGCTCACTTTGCCACTGGATTCAAGATAGCCTGGCTGATGAGGGCTGTGAGCCCGAAACCGGTCCCAGGATGCTTGTTTCCGGTCCAGGGAAGACATGGCTTGGCAGTTCGGGCTGGACTGTTCCCATGAGGCACAGGGTCAGACTGATTTGCATATGGCCATGTCTGAACTGGGGTGGCGGAGTGAGCTAAAGAATGATGATGGATTAAACCCAGATCAGTTGACTGGGGGTGAGTGCTTGCAATGTTCAACACTCCGTCCATCATCCCCTTTGGTTTTGCATTGTTCGCCCTAAGTTGGCAGGGTATGCCCAGACGTGGGTCCCTTGCTCACTTTGCCACTGGATTCAAGATAGCCTGGCTGATGAGGGCTGTGAGCCCGAAACCGGTCCCAGGATGCTTGTTTCCGGTCCAGTGAAGACATGGCTTGGCAGTTCGGGCTGGACTGTTCCCATGAGGCACAGGGTCAGACTGATTTGCATATGGCCATGTCTGAACTGGGGTGGCGGAGTGAGCTAAAGAATGATGATGGATTAAACCCAGATCAGTTGACTGGGGGTGAGTGCTTGCAATGTTCAACACTCCGTCCATCATCCCCTTTGGTTTTGCAAGTTGAGTGTGTCGACATTTTCTCAATGGTTGTGGCCCTGCTCTCCACTGGTAGAAACTCTAAATCGGAGTTGAGACCATAGGTGTAGGTGCATCAGACAGTGTACTCTGTTTAGAGTTGAAGGTCTTATGTACCTTTTTCAGTTCAGGACTGCCGGGGAATCCCTGGTAGTCCCGAATTGAAACAAACTAAAAAATAACCCCCTGCCCTAGGAGAAGACTCCCAGGGTGTCAGAATCATTATATATTTTCAAAAACAAACTCCCACTTTGGGAGTTTGTTGTTGAAAAACAAAAAAGTTTGCTGAGTGGTTGCTTAAAAGGTGGTGGCTGCTCAGCAAAGTTTTATTGCCTTTAGATGACTGCCTTGGCGGCGGCTCATCTAACAGCATCAAGATCTCTTCAGGGCCAGCAGAGATCTCAAAATTTGGTGGGCGGTAATCCAGCCAAAGTGGTGGAGGTAAATACCCCTGACATGAAAACACGACAGAAGCTGCTCAAAGTACAGTGACTGAAACCTAGACGATGCTAAGTTAAAAGGGGTGATGGCATCTCACAAAAAGTGAAGGACTGTCCTCACACACCACCAGGTGTCATGATTCATCATCGGCAGTCCTCGCTCTCCAAAAACTCGGTTTGGTGGAGACCGGGCCTACACCTGGAGAAAGGGAGGCACTTCTAAAACTAAGGGGCATATTATCAAGGGCTCTATCGCCGCTTTAGCGGGACTTTTTGCCGCTAAAGCGGCGATATTTTTAACGCCCTATTAGCAAGCTGTCGCTAACAGGCGTTAGCAACAGCTTTCAGGCGATAGCGGCCGGGTTTTACATCGCCTTGCATGTCAGCGATAATTATCGCTAATGACATGCAAGGTAGGCGTTCCCAACTAAAAGCGACAGAAAACAGTCGCTCACATACCTATCGCCTATTAGCAATACCCGCGAAGCGCTAAAAAAACGCGCGCTAACCCCGATTAGCGCTTGTTTTTTAGAACTGATAAAAACATGACTTAGCAATGAAAGTCAATGGGAGGTGGATTGTAAGGTTAAGTCCCCAGATTTAGCGATAGGATTTTATCGCTGGATTTCTCGCGTTAAAGCTGGGTTTCGCCGCTATCGCTGGATATTTTATCGCAATGGAGATAAACCTTGCTAATAGCATGTTATTTCCGCGGTAATATCCAGCGATAGCCGGCGATAAAAAAGGCGCGCTAAGCAAGGTTTGCGATATTTATCGCATGTTCTTGCTAATATGGCCCTAAGTTTTGACAATATTTACCACTACGGTGATGGGGCAATAAGCTCCCCTCGCTCACCGGTCTTGTATTTTAATATCATATAATCCCCTCTTCAGAATAAATGAATTCTGGCGATTATACTGATTTTTAAACTCACTCACTTTCGGGCCCCCACTTAGTTTTAGAAGTGCCTCCCTGTCTCCAGGTGTAGGCCCGCTCTCCACCAAACCGAGTTTTTGGAGAGCGAGGACTGCCGATGATGAAGCATGACACCTGGTGGTGTGTGAGGACAGTCCTTC
Organism: Calotriton arnoldi; assembly: GCA_963921515.1. Taxonomy (NCBI): domain Eukaryota; kingdom Metazoa; phylum Chordata; class Amphibia; order Caudata; family Salamandridae; genus Calotriton; species Calotriton arnoldi. The sequence continues at coordinate 94,927 of CAWUFW010020577.1, read as the reverse complement.
ACTTTTTCTGAGATGCCATCACCCCTTTTAACTTAGCATCGTCTAGGTTTCAGTCACTGTACTTGGAGCAGCTTCTGTCGTGTTTTCATGTTAGGTTGGAGGCTAGCTGACTCCCAAGCGCCCGTGCCTCTTCTTTCCCCCCCTGGTATCTGCTAGGGTTAGTGTGCTACAAAATACCCCTGACACCCAAATGGATGGCTGGTCACCCGCTATATTCTAAATGATTCCTTAAATACTTTAATAAGCTAGAATTCACCTTAGAGTGTAATGAGCCCCAATGATGTTAAGTGGTAAATAAACTACATTAACCTAGGCAGTAATGAGTAACAAGGTGGTGAGCCAATAAGAAGCATTAGTCCTGTCCTCAGGCAGTAATGAAAATCAATGTTGCCAGGAAGTAATAAGACCTAATAGACCGAGGCAGTAATTAGCATGAATGGTGCCAGGCAATAAAAACACTCTGGAAGTAGCGCTTATAGACTTCCATTGCCAAAGCATTAGTGACGCTTAATTGCCTCAAGCACTGATGAGCACCAATAGCTCCATGATGTAATAAACATCAATGGCATCAAATAGTAATGAGACTCAATGCCAGCAACATTAATAAGCTTCAATGGCCCCAGCATAAAGGAGCCTTAACAGCTCCAAGCAGGATCACTTCTTCTGGGTAGCAGCATTCACTAATGGACCCAGTCATTAATGATCATCAGTGGAGCCATGCAGTTTTTCTCCTTATCTTTCCCAAGGGTCAGAGTGTTTTTGATGTCTTGCTGCCCAAAGAGGACTTCTGTCTTCCAAAAGCCTTCCAATATTTGCAACCATCAGAAGGGATATAGAAGAAAAAGCTGTATGCCAGAGCACAAACACAAAAAAGTAAAAATAAAAAATAAAGTAACCCTCTCCCACCTCAATATGCAACATAAATACTAATTAAGTTCACAAGAATAACTATTACTGGAAGATGATCACTTGTTGAAGGTTTGGCAAAAGGACCTCTGGCATAGGCCATGACCTACTTGTGCAGAGTGTGTGTGGGAGCATGAGAACTAGGGCTCAATGTTGCTAATGGCCATACAATTACCCTAGAGGTAACTGCACAAAGACAAAAACTTTGCATAGGAGGGCACGGGGTGCCAATAAGATCAGGTGCATGGTGTTTCAGACATCAATCCTGCATTCAGCGACCACTGTCGGGTCTGGTGGCTCAGTGGACTAATGCCTCCGCTGTAGGAACCTGTGTTTGACCTCATGGTCACAGGTTCAAATCTTGGCGGGTCCACTCTGCCTTTCATCCATCTGAGGTTGATAAAATGAGTACCATTGAGTTGGGTAACAATAAACATCTATCATTCTGCGCCAAGATACCCATCGTGGGGAATGTTGGCTTTACAAATACACATTATGAGCCTGATTACGATGGAGGTCGGACGCTAACTGGCGGCTCGTCGGTTGCGGTCTGAATGCTATCTGCTGCTGCGGTCCAACCGACGCATTACAATGTGTGCGGTCGTAAGCAGCAGGCGGAGGGACAGTCTGACGCTTTCCGACAGACTCAATGAGCCTGTCAGTGCATCGGAAATCCTTCATAATCCCTTAATGACGGCAGCTCCACCGTTGGGATTATGATGTCGGTTTCCAACAGCCATTCCATGTTGGCCTTTTCGACATGGAAAGGTTGTTGGAAGCGACATTGGGGGTCCCTAACAGGGCCTCCTTCCCTCCTGGCACTCTGCTCTTGGGCCTGGGGGACACCTATGGTGCCCCCTTAAACATCCCTGCACCGTGTGGCAGGCACGGTGCAGGGATGTTTCAAAACATCCATTTCACTATGGCAGCTTGTGCTGCGGGCCATTTCCGCCCACCGCACAGGCTGCCATAGTGAAATGGATGTTTCCGAACGCCCTATGGACGGTCGCACCCACATTGGAATGTCGGAACTGCCGACCTATGGTCGGGCGGTTCCAGTCCGATACGGTGTTGTAATTAGGGCCTATGTGTTATGTTATGTTACTATGAACTGCTGAGGGCTTTGAGCAGTGGCTTATGGGTCAAGATGACTGGGTACAGGTTAAGCCCACCACTCACAAACCATGGCTGAAGGTTGAGCTCAATGGGTTCAAGAGCACAGATCTTGGACACAAAGTATGGCCTAAGGACACACCATTTTCCCTGCACATACATAGCTGAAAGCTGCCTCCAGGGGATTGTGCAGATGTGGTGTGGGTAAAGGCTGCACGCAGTTAATTCTAGAGACACAGGGGCAGGGTATATTATTTATAAACCTTTTCAATTCACCAAAAACCTAATTAAATGTTCAGTTAAGGTTGTATTGGAAGCAGTAGGACAGAGTAGCCAAGCAAAAAGTGCTGTTGTGACATTGCCTATGACACAAAATCTCCATAATACTCTTTACATGACCTCACACCTGGTATCCCTAGTAACATCACAAACAAACCCATCAGATCAGTATAACCCCTTGGTCTAACCCAAGCAATATATGTTTTGTAGGCAAGCTGAGGACATTCTACAAGGCCAAAGAACTTGGAAGAATGCATGTAAAAATAAATTGCACATATTAGATAGACTCAATCTTTTATCCAGCCAATACATGAAATATGCTGTTCTCTCAAATTACAGGTTATTTTAAAAAAACATTCAATATCAGAACCTGATGGCAAGTGTGGGCAATTGTAAAAGCCTGCACTTAACAAAAGAAAAGTCCTTATTTTTCTTTCAACCAAGAGCAATGTGGTCTCTAAAAACTCTAGAAAAATGCCTTCTAGTTAGAATTCCAAAATGTAAAGACTAAAAGTGCCATCCATGTGTTTTCCTCGGACATTCAAGGCAGAAAGATGCACCTTAAAAGTGCCAAAACTCCAAAACAGCAAACTGCATAGACTAATACTGCCTGACTCCATAGCTCTTAGCCTCTCAGATTACGAGAAACACCAACATGAAGCAAATTCTTGCTCTAAATGTTGCCTGTGTGCAAAATTCAGTTATAGCAATTGTCCTACCCCAGATGTGCTTATTACATGTGAACAGAAAAGCTGTAATTTTAGATATCAAGGTAAGCTCACCCCATGCAGGTGATGACAACAGCGAGTGACACACCGCAGCAGATGAAATGCTGATATCTGAGCCTTGTACCAGACACCTCCATCTGTAATGACAGAAATCTGCATGTATTGGACTCACCAAGAGATGCTTCTCACCTCAGAGAACCGTTGGGTGTGATGACTGTAACCCTCCCCTGGTTCCCTGTACCACTGCGTGTGTTTGCTCAATAAAGTATGTGTGGCACTGTAAATGCATAGATATGATTCCAACGAGGGAGATTTAATCAGATCCCATGTTCTACTCTCACTAGCTGGCCCATTGCCACCCTGATGTGGCTGATGATTCTCAATCTGCCAGAGATCCAATAGTTCTTAACCCAATGGTGGTCATCTGGGAACAGCCATGTTGCACCATATCCAACGTCTAAAACCAAAATGCACACTCCTGAAGTCAGTGGTGGCAATAACAGCAACACATCAACATAACAGTAGATCACTCCACATTGAGCCCAATGGTAAACATAGCGCAACGCTCCAGTCAACTGAGTGCTTTGCAAATCATTTACTGAACATGATGATTACATGCCTTTACTGTCTTTTGTATTTCCCTAAGTGTCTGACTGGAACCAGAATGTTTTAAAAGCAATTGCTCCCATGGGCCAACAGAAGGCTTTACTGGTGTCACTGTGACCTTGGCCATCCCAGGTCGTGATGATACAAAGCCATAAAAAGGTGCAACCCCCTGTGTAGTGATACCAGTTCCTTTCCTTCCACACCCCACAATCCAGAGTTCCACTCCCAACTTTGTATCCCCGTTAACTTGACTAAAAAAACATGCTTTCTGGACAGTGCGCTAGAGAAATATTTTCCCTGAAAATCACAGGCTTGAATGCTGGAAGCAGATATCAGTCAGGGACCCATATGACATCTGCCAGTGGTGCCTAAGCTCAAGGCATGACTTAAAGTCTTACGATAAATGTTACCTGATGCACCCAAATGCCATCAAGGAGTGGGAGGCACAGTTGTATGTCGCTAAACACCATTAGCGGAACAGGTCACACCCTAAGCAGAGGCCCTGATCCCACTGCACGTCTGCTCCTGCTGCAGGTCCCAGCCATGGTCGAAGACACTGCTCTTAATTAAGCGGAAGATGAAGTCATGAGACAAGCCTTGCCACAAACACAAGTCAAAGATCAACTTGCCACAGTCTTAGAAATTCCTGCTGAAGTCCTGCTCAAAATGACGATCCTCAGTTAGGTTGAAAATGATGTCTAGCTACAAGTCTCTCCACAAACACAAGTCCAAGATTGAATTGTTACTGTCACACTCACTCTCGGGAGAAGTTGCCTAGTCAACGCTCAAAGGCCCCAACTCCGCTATTATTGTCCAACTCCAAATGCTTCTTGAAGCTGGCCCTGGCATGCCTGAGTTTCAGGGGCCATTGCCGACTCCGCAGCAAATAGAGGCCTTTAGGCAGGATATCCTGTGAAGCTGCAGGGGCCCCTAGGTGGACCTCCTCTGGTCAGGCTTACCCTGGCGCCAACTGACATCCCTGGACATCTTTCTGGTCCTCTACTGCACCGGCCCATAGCTACACTCCTGCACAGGCCTTGTTAGTTTAGCCCGCCCCAGCACCTATCTCCTATCCAGATCTCACATCGGCCCACACTGATCCTATGTCTCACTATGAGATTACCATGACACAGCCTCCAGTTTTGGTTGAACCCAAAGCTCTTCTGCAATGCCAGTGCTTTCATTGACTGTGATCCTTGTTTGGATAGGATTTTGATGCTGTTCAAGGACTTCAAGGTGCTTCCATGGGATGAAGATGATGAGGATGAAGACAATTTACTCCCCTCTCATTACACAGTCACTTGTCTCTTCTTATACCTACAGAATGTCAGTGGTCTACGAGCCTCTACTGGGACAGAGCTGGACTCACCATTGGGGCCCTGCATGGAGTAGAGTTCCTCCTTCAAGTTAGTAGTCCACAGAGTAGTAGAATTTTTGTATCTCCAGTTGCCTCTACTGTAGAGACTAAGGCAAATCTATTAACAGAACTCTTACACTCTGGGCCTGCTACCTCTGATCCCTTGCTACATTTTAATGAGCTTTTGAGAAGACAATCTGATGGCAGCCTGGTTTAAACAGTGTTTGGCTCCTTACCTTCCAGACCAGTCCTTACTCCCAACAGTTTAGTGGTTCAGGCTTCCATCAGCAAGGAAAATCTCAATGCGTTCCCGACAGTGCCTCCCGAGAGAGGATGGAAGCGCACTGATGTCTCAGGGTGCTGTTTGCCCTCTTGGATGCTACAAGCATGCCTTGAGGGCTATAGCTGCAATTTCAGACCAGTTGGTGCTGCAGACTATTCAACAATGGTATGTCCTTCATATCTGCTCCCCCCTCAGGTTCCAACTGTTATCTTCAGACGTTGACAGATCATGCCTCCATTCTGGCAAAGGAAGTTCAGTTGCTGCTGACCAAAGGAGCAGTGGAGAGGGTCTCAAATACAGGGAAAGTCAGGGGGTGTTATTCCTCCTATTTGTTGGTACCCAGAAAGGATGCTGGGCTCAGGCTAATTTTAGACCTTTAACTTCGGAACACCTTCTTTTGTCAAGAAACGTTCAAGATGCTGACCCTAGCACAGGTTCTTTCTGCCCAGGGTCCAGGTGACTGGATGGTGTCCTTGGACTTGCAGGGCAAGCTCTTTCATGTGCCTGTCCCGCAGTCCCAGAAATGTTTCCTTTGGTTTGTGTTAGGTTTGGAACACTACCAGTTACCGCCCTGCCATTCGGCCTCACTTCTGCCCCTTGGATATTTACGAAGGGGATGGTGGTCATTGTAGCCCATCTTTGCAGGTTGGGGATACATGCATTTCCTTATCTCGATGACTGGTTACTGAAGACAGGCTTGCCGCAGCCAGTCACAGACCACTTGCAGACAAATGTCAGTCTTCTGTCATCCCAGGGGTTTTCCATCAACAAGCTGATTTTCTACCAGCATGCTATGTAGCTGATTGCTTTCATACATGTTATGATACCAACGTTTCGGACTGAATCCTGGGTTCTAGAGCAGACAGTTTTGTTTTTTCTTGGCTCATGCATTCTGCTGGTTCTTCAAGCTCAGTGGCACATGCAGGCCATGCAGAAGAACCCGCACCTGCAGTGGGCTCGATACTGGGTCTGCGTTTCAGACAACATCTGTATTTTGGAGTGGGCAACCCAGGACTTTCAGTGGAGGTTGCCTACACCAACCTGACCTGCTCCAAACCGTTTTCCCTCCTCCTTTACTGCTCACAGCAGAGACAGATGCCTAATCTCTGGGTTGGGGCAGTCATCTGGGGCAGATGGAAATTAGGGGCCTTTACAGAGGTACCACATCAACCTTAAGGCATTCGTTCCATCCACCAGAGAAAAGCAGGTTCAGGTCTTAAAGGACAATACGAGAAAATGTGAGCCACAAGCAGTGCGATGTGGCATCTCTTGTCCTGAATCAGGAGATGCTGAGGGTCTGGAAGTGGTTGGACCTCCAGGGGATCCCTCTACCAGTCAACCATTCAGCTGGTTTGCTAAAACAAGGGGTGTACAAGCTCAGCAGCAATCATCTGGTGGACCATGAATAGCTTCTTCACCCAAGAGTGGTTCAAGGTGTCTACACCACTGCCAGAAACAGAATGCTATGACCACCTCAAGTTCTGAGGAAGGTCAGACTAACTGGGCTAAGATATTTTTGATAGCTTTGGATTCTGCCAGGAGAGTGTGGTACCCCGATCTCCTGAGCATTTGCCCTACAATACTCTAGTCCCATCTGGAGGACCTCCAGTCTCAATAACAGGACAGGAACCTCAACCTGAATCCTCGAAAGCTACCCCTCCATGCATGGAGATTAAGCAGCACCAACTGAGCGGGTTCGATTTGCCCATGGAATTAATGGATGTTATTCACGCATATTGGCACCCTTTCACCAATTTTTGGATTCTGGCTCGACAATGATTGCATTTGGTGAGGAGATCATGAAGTGTACCCTCCCAGGTAAAATGTATGGTATTTTGTTGTTTGTCTCTGGTTTTTTGGTGGACACTGTTAAAGGTTACATGTCAGCCCCTTCAGCATTCCTACATTTGCCTAGCCAGTCTTTGCTATTCAAGACACTGGCTGTGGTGCGTTTTTTTTTTTTTAAAGGGACTCACACTCTTCCTGCGCCCTTTATTATACTTCAATGGGATCCTGGTCCTCACATTTCCTTAAGACTGCTGACCATCAAGACAGCATTCCGTATTGCTTACTTCTGCATGTTCTGTCAGTGGCCTGGATGTCCTTTCAGTGCAACCCCCATATACCACGTTCTTTCTGGACAAACTGTTGCTGCATACTTGATCCTCTTTTATGCCAAATGTGGTTCCGTTATTCCACATGGTACCTTCCATCACTCTACCTGCCTTCTTCACCCCGCCTCACCCACGTAAGTAGGAGCAAAGGCTTCACTAGTTGGACCAAAATATAGCTCTTAAATTTTAAATCGAGCCCACAAAGGAGCAACTGGTAGATGGTTAGCTATATATTGTCTATGTCGTTAGGAAGAAGGAGAAGGTCCACAAGCAAACCGTAACAATGGGGTTTATCCTGTGATTTAAAACTTGCAATGCTCTGCTAAAAATGAGCCTCCAAGCGTATTCAAGCTCATTCCACTAGAGTCAATGCAGCCACTGTAAGAGGCGTTCCGGTGGTGTACATCTTTCAGTCTGTGACATAGGTATCTGCTCACACCATCACCAGGCATTAGTGTCTTAACAACCAACTCTGCAGGGAGGGTCATGTCTCCCACTTGGTATTGCAGGGCATACTAGTGTAAGTCCATTACTGAGGAATCTGCGTTAGTACTCTTTTTTAGTGAATACTCTACCTGCAGATGTCTAACCGCCCTCTCTCCTCCCTGTTATACTGTGTGGACTTTTAGGAGTGGAGTAGTTCCTCTAAAAAAGTTAAATGTCTAGTATGGCACCTAGTGGGAATTCAAAAGGAAGAGAATCTGCAGTTACATCAAATCTTAAATTATTATATAACTATGGGAGACTCTAGTGAATGCACAATTGGATCTCAGTTGTTATAAAGTGAAAGCTGATAAGTTTGCAACCTACATGTCCATGGTCCCCAGGGGCCTGGAAAGATGGGGTTAGTGTCAAAAGGCCAATATTTATTTTTTAATTTCAGGGTGAGGGTATTTGTTGAGGGTGGCTCCAATGACAGGAGGTTCAGTGTAATGTATACTAAAATGGCATTGGTCTCTATAAATATACAGTGTATCCATATTAACTGCTGGGCCTATCCCCTCCCAGTGCTGAGCCCTTTTTTGGCTATTTGGGATAGTTCACGCTTAGGGCTCCATAACCTTTTTTCGACATAAGGTATCCATGCCAAAATTGTGCCCTTTTTTCCAACATCCTGACGATTCTATAGGTACCCGAGGTTTGTGGATCCCTCTGGAATGAACCGATAAAATAGCTAAAATATAGCTACATTTTGAGTTTTGTGTGAAAAATAGGAGAAAATGCTTTGGATAAAAGAGTCTGTTTTTCTTCTAAAAACAGCATCAACAAATGATTTGCAGTACTAAAGTCACTATCTTCCCAGCTTTTAGGAACATGCAGAGTTGAATAAACAACACCTAATTTTAAACCACAGTTTTGGCATTTTTCAAAGATGTACGGTATGACACCCATAGGTGATCCAGGAATGCTATAGATGTCTGACAAGTACACACAATTCTGAATTTAGCAAGGGGCCATATGTGTAGATCCCTCAAGGTTTTCCTAAGAAAACTAACTGTTGAAATAAAGACATATTTAAAATGAGTAGGTAAAAATGGTCATTTGTGACAACATTTTCATCTGTAACTTTTTGTCACAATGGCTGATTTACAAAAGCAATATAGTATTATGTCCACTAGACCCTTTGGTTTGGGGGTATATATGAGGTTTTTTAGGTTCTGCAAGAACCCATGGTTCCCAGAACCAACAATTGAGCTGCACCATACAATTGTTTTTCTTTGTGTACTGAGTATATACAAATTCATATAGTGAAATATGTATAGTGAAAAATTGGCATCTAGAAAACCTAAGTATTTCTGAAATGGGCACAAGTTAGGGAGTTTAGAAGCAGTGGTTATTTGTACATCTCTGAATTTGTGGGTACCTGTACTAGCATACGATTTAGAGGGCATTTTTCAATTTGTCTTCTTTCTCACTGGCTTACATTTGAAAGACACAAATGCAGTAAAAATCAATTGGTAAATAACAAATGTTCTGCTTTTCTATGCTCCCACATGTCTACAGCTAAAAATGGTATCTCACTGGTATGGATAGTCTTAGTGCCCGCAATTGGAAACACCCCAAAACGCAACATGGATACATCACATTTTTCCCCTCAAAACTGACCCTTTTTTGTAAAGTGGGTGCCTGTGGATATTGGGCTCTAGCTCAGCCGACACCTAGGGAAACCTAGCACACTTGCACATTTGTAAAAAACTAGACACCTAGGAAAATTGAGGGTGGGGTGACAAGCGTGGCTCTCACCAAGTTTTTTTTACTCAGAATCCATTTCAAACCTTGACTAAAAAACACATTTACCTCACATATCTGTGATGGAAAGTTCTTAAATCTGCAGGGAGCCACAAACTTCCTTCCACCCAGCATTCTCCGAAGTCTCCTGATAGAAATGGTACCTCACTTGTGCCCGTGAAAGGAAACAGCCCAAAACTCAACATGGATACAACACATTTTTGCATTCAAAACTGACCCCTGTTTTGCAAATTCGGTAGCTGTGGATTTTGGGCCCTAGCTCAGCCAGCACCCAGGAAAACCTAGCGAATCTGCACATTTTTAAAAACCAGACAACTAGGGAAGTCCAGGGGTGTGTGATCTACGTGGCTTTCACTAGGTAATTTTACCCAGAGGCCCCTGCAAGCATCAAACTTTGGTAAAAAACACGTTTACCTCACATTTCTGTGACGGAAAGTTCTGAAATCTGCGGGGAGTCACAAATTTCCTACTACCCTGAGTTCCCACATATCACCTGATGAGAACAGTACCACACTTGTGTGGGTAGCCCATGAAACCACGACACAAAAGGCCCTCGGCGCAACGCTGATAGATAAGCAATCTGGGTAGCGGCAGTATTTGGGGCCATGCTATGGCACCACCCATGCAAACCTACAATTACAGACGTTTTTGAAAACTAGACAACCAGGGGATTCCAGGGTGGTGTGCTTTTCATGGATCCATGAGCTTTTCTTACCCTCTATGCTCTGCAAACCTAAACTTTGCCTGAAACCATGCATTTTCCTTACATTTTTGTGATGGAAACTTCTGGAATCCACAATATTCCTACCACCCAAAGTTGCCTTACTTGTTCAAATAAAAATGCTGCGCCACTTGTGTGGCTGGGCCTAGTGCCCGTGATAGGAACTGATCAAAATAAGGTCAATGTGAGCTCTTGCGAGGGTAACTGGGAAGGGATGCTGTCCGCAGGGGAGCAGAAAAACTGTTGAGGCTTTAGGGGTGAGGGTGGGACCTGATGTTAGAATGGGCAAGACCCACCACATTAGTTTATATATATATTTCTGCCATACAGTGGACTTTCTCCCTCCCAGGGGCAAATTGGGGGCACACCTCCTATCTGCCCCTGGTGGGAAAAAGACTGTTTTTCCCTTTTGGGGTTGGGGTAGTGTCAATGCCAGAGTGCAACAGCCACAGCACTTTGTTTTGCCCAAAAGGCAAAATCCCTGGAATCAGGTGGATTTCTACCCCTGGGCAAGTTTGGGGCAACCTTCCCAATTGGGACAAGCCTCCTATCTGCCCCTATGGGGGCAGAAAGACACTATTGACCCCACTGGGGTAGGAGTATGGCTCAATGTCAGCGTAGGACGCCAAATCGTTTTGTTTGTTTTGGTTCCATTTTGAAATCCCTGGTGCCTAGTGGGCTTTCTGCCCAGAGGGGTGAGGAGCAGATTTGGGTGTGAATACCATATCCACCCCATCCGCCTCCTAGGGGGCAGAAAGACTGATGCCCCATTTAGGGGCGATTCCGATGTGGGCAGGAAGGGCTCCAACAGTCGGTCGGAGCCCTCCTGCCCGCATCGGAATGTGCTGTTCGAATTCCTTTCCGACCGAGCCATTCTTATGGGCTTGGTCGCAAAGGAATCCGACTCGGTTTTCCGGATGGCTTACGACGGGCTCGGAGAGCCCGTTCGCCATCTGGAAATCCTTCAGTACTCCCCCGGCCGGCTCTTTCCGGCCGAGGGAGTACGATGGCAGTTTCCCACTGCCTTTTTGTGCCGGTCTTTCCAGCAAAAAAAGGCAGTGGGAAACTCTCTTTGGAGGCCCCCAGCAGGGCCCCTATGGGTGAGTGGCCTCCGAATGGCGGCCTAGGGGAGTTGATCCCTGCACCCGGTGGCAGGCACCTTGAGGTGCCTGCCACGGGGTGCAGGGATGAACTGCAGCCCTGCTCTTTCAATGAGAGCATGCATTCCGTTCGGAATGCATGCTCTCATTGAAAGGTATAGGCATGCGACCGAACAGGGTTTGGTCGCATCCTACTTGCAGGTCTGTAACTGACGACAGGAGGCCGTTCGGTTACAGTTCCTGACCGATGTCAGACGGACTCCGGTCCGTACGACATCGGATTCAGGCCCTTAGTTGGGGTGGGGACATGGCCATGCCCATGGTGGGTAGCCCTCACCCACCACTATATTTAAAAACAAATAATAGAAAAAAAGCTTTCCCTGTTTTCTAGTGGGGTTTATGCCCCCCCTTGGGAACAAATCAGGGGTAATTACCCCATCAGCACCCCAGGGGGGCAGAAAGTTTGATGCCCAATTTAGTTGGGGAGGGGCCATGTCCATAGTGGCCAGCACCCACCCCAATATAAAAAAAATAAAAAAAATCTGTGCCTGGTGTCTGGTAGTCTCTCTACCCCACCACCCTTCTAGAATGGCAGATAAGGGATAATTATTTGCATCCGTCCCTCAGGTGGCAGAAAGACTGATACTCCATTTAGTTGGGGTGGTGACATGGCCATGGCCATGACCATGTTGGCAGCCCCCACCCCTCTTTTTTAAATTACAGCTTTCTTCCAGCCCAGGGGGCCAGATCAAGGATACTTAGCCCCCACTGCCCCTGGGGGTGCAGAAAGACTGATGCCCCATTTAATTGGGAGAGGTCATGGCTATGCCCATGGTGGGCAGCCCTCCCATATATATATATTTTTAAAGTTGTCCCTGGCATCTAGGAAGCTTTCTGCTTACCATGGGGGCGGGACAGATCGGAGGTAATTAGCCCATATGTCCCCCCAAAGGGGCAGAAAAGCTAATGACCCATTTAATTGGGGTGGGGGCATGGTCATGCCCATGGTAGGCAATCCCCACCTCTAAATTGTTTCAAAAAGTCTTTCGGTAGTGTTTAGTGGGCTTTCTGCCCTCCCAGGGAGGCAGAAAGATGGATTCCCTATTTTGTTGGGTTAGGGGCATGACCATGCCCATGGTAGGCATCCCCTTCCCTTATGTTTAAAAGAACATCTTTGCCTGGTGTCTAGAGGGCTTTCTGTTCTCCGGCGGAGCAGAAAGACTGTAACAATTAAATGTGCTGGGGGAGCACAACCCCTTGCCTAAGGGGCCACTCCCCCCATCCCTGGTGGCTAGTGGGAGGATCCCTGCTTGGAGATCGCTTTCCTATGGTGATCGCCAAGCAGGTATCCACTGGGCAGAGGAAGCATTGGAAAGTGGAGATTCTCCCCTTACCAACGATAACTTCCCAAAAGAATCAGTGCTCAGGGCCTGAGATATGTCCCAGAACACTTATTCAGTGAAAGTAAAACAAGCCCATCAGCTCGTTCTACCTTCATTTTCCTGTAATGACATCAGCGGGCCCTGCGTCATTACAGAAAACAAACAGTTTGCTTGGAAAGCTCTTCCTGAGCACCCTGATGTAAAAAAATAAATAAAGGACTCCCTTTGGTGCAGAGCACCTGAGGGGCCTTTAAAAACCTCCCCAGTGTCGGCGGGTGACCGACACACGCACTGGAGAAGTAGTGCGCCCGTCGGCCATTGGCCAATGGTTGCACTGATACGGTTAAGTCTCTAGAACTATTCTTTTAACAATATCATACAATATTGATTTGAAATGTTCATTCTTTGTGTGTGGCCCATCCATCATTCCTTTTCTGGTGAACAATTTCTGACATAAATATAGATCAAAGGACCTCTTCAGAGTCACAAGAAGCTAGAAGGAGATAAGACGGAAATTAATCAGCCTGATATAATTATATGATTATAAGTGCAGTCTGCTTAAATTAGATGATCTTCAGTGGGCAACTTGAGCAGCCAGAGGAAAAATACACAATATTGTCAATAATTACAGGACAAATAGCAAACTCCTTTTGAGAAATGAATCTCATAGGAGTTACATGAGAATGCTTTATAGCATGTTAGTTGAATATGATCCATCCTTCAATATTTATTTTAATATCAGTCGAAGGCAAAGGAACCATGAATGATAAAGCAAAAGGGAAAAACATCATTTATGCATTAAGTTGAATATGGCTTGTGTAGGAAGCCATTAGCGTGAATAACCGGTTCAGAATCAGGTAATTCACTGTTGTTGTGTTACAAACTGTGGGTAACCAAAGTATTTTACCAGTGATGTGATGTCACACAAGGGAGACGCTTCTTTCCCCTTTGTATTCTGCTGCCTCAGATGGGTCTCCTCGGTCTCCACAGACCATATGGATGCAAGAGAAAGCAGGCAGCACATTCCCTGCTCTAACCAACATCTCCCATGTCAGTACTTGTTTCTGAAGATCTGCGGTGGGAAGGGAAATGATGCTGAGCTGACAATTGGCTCTCAGCGAGCCTCTGTCAGCACAGTGCATATCTCTGGTCTCAGTGTGAGAGCATAGAGTGCAGCATTGGGATGGGAGGAGGAGGGAGGGCACAGAGGGTGGATGGGGATGGGTAGAAGACAGTACCCCATGTTATTTGCGTTTCTGTTTTGGCCAAGGGGGTGCAGGAGGGTTTGCAGAGAGTGGTGGGAATGGGTGGATCCAGGCCAGGTATTTATATTCATCTTTATTTATAGAGGGGAGTACACTGGGCACATGCATAGGGTGGTGTGGAATGTGGAGGAGTGTCAGGTTGCCAAGCATTTTCTTTTTATATTTGGAGATTGGAGTAGGAGGGATTTTTTTAGAGGGTGATGGGGTTGAGTTAGAGGAGGCCATGAATTAGTTTATTTATCTGGAGGGAGGGTAAATGTCGAGGATGGTATGGTGGGAGGCTGGAGGCCACCTTTTTATACTTTTGTTAAAAATGTTTACATGGCTTCCCCATTATTTCTCTGCCCCTGCATACATGTTGGAAAACTAAAATTACAATTGGGTAAAATGTGACTAACTGGGATGCTACTCGCCATAGGGTTCTAAGTGGCATCACAGACAATTTGAGCTTGTCTATTTGATGCCACTCAGAACCCCTTGGTGAATAACATCCCTGTCAATCATAGTTACCTATCGATAATTCAATTTATAATACATGTGAGCCTGCAATCCGTGTACAAAACTTGTCTCTAATTTCCTTATTACAGTCGAGTGGCAACATCTCTAGTCACCTGTAATGACAAAATGATGCAGCTGCTGAACTGTAATAAGTTATTACCAATGAGTTGTGACGTCACAAAGACTGCTACCAGCAGCCAAGGTGAACTGCAGGTCACAGAGCATAATTGGAGCTGCAGTTCAAACAACAAAAAGAACAGGCTTTTTGTTTTTCTGATCTGTTTTTCTAAACAAACAGTTATTAGCAGAAAGGAGAGATTTATGGTAAGGTTTATTTTTTTCCATAGCTCATTACAGGAAAGTTTAAATCTTTTTGCGTTTCATCACATTCTCAGCTATAACATTTTTAATCTCACTTACAATAAACTGATACCAATCTATTTTTGAAACAAATTGATAAATACTTTTTGGTTAGTTTAATTTTGCAGTACAGATTCTGCTTTTATTCATATCTGCAACAATAGCGTATCTTTCATTTGAAAGAGCAAGACACCAAGGATTTAAGTGGACCAAGGATTTAAGTGGTTTGTGGAAAGAGTGATGGTGTGACAATGTATTATAAGGACTACAATTCAATCTTCTGTACATTGAAAGGACATTACAAGGCATTTTGGAGTTCCATAACTTAATAAAAACTTAATAAAGGAACTCAGCCTTCGGCCTCATTCCTCTATATTGTTACGTGACTCCTTGATGACTTGCAATATCCTTAAAATGTATGGTGGTGGTACTTGACCCCTATCTCTTAGCAGTTTCTAATGCATTGGAGGTTCAATAGTATATCATTCACACACTGCACTGTAAATTGGTATACATGAAGAAAATCCCTTCAGTACAAAATGGTATGTGCTTAAGAGGCAATCATAGAGACTCTATAGTAACTTATTTTGCTGCTAATCAGGGTTGGCTGGGGACAACATTGATATTACTGTTTTTGACTGAAGTAAATAATTAGCATTCTACTCTACCACAATTGCATGTCAAATTAATTTGCTCTCTTGGAGCAATGCAAGCCACTGTACACTCCTAGGACGGTGGGACAATTAGCATGTCTGCTGGTTGAGTAAACTATGTTTCAACTAAAAACTAAACTTTGAAATTTGATACAATATGAAAATATTTCTAAATATACATAGATACCTTATTATCTAATTTCAATCAATCAATCAATAGCTTTATTTCGATAACATGTATCATAAAAGCATTGTTCGACAGTTGTACAATAAAAAACAAGTACTCAATGGTAATAAATCCTTGAATACATAATTTGGCTAAAATTGTACTAACACAGTATTTTGGACAACATGTTATACTACCAAGCATTAAAAAACAGTTATCATTAAAAACAATTATCTAAAAATGTCGATACAGGTTTCTGCAAATTCATTCCATAGAATGCGCACATAAATTAAAAGGAGGTATAGAAAGAATGAGTAAAAAATAACAGTTCATCACAACGGTGTCATAAAAAGTGCAGGTGCTTTGTCAATCTGAAGAGACTTTCTTGGGTTAAGCTGACATCCCGGTGTAATCTAAGATTTTGGTGAGTGCGGCATCACATGGCTTTTTGCCTATCTCCGGTGTCGCCCAAGGCTTATGGTTAGGTCGCCCCACGCAGGGCTTTATGCCTGACTAACCAAGCATGACTTAAAAACTTGGCCACCCCGCAAGAAAAAAGGACGCTAGGGTCAGATTTCAGGATGCGCAGAGCAACCCGGTGCTCGCGGGTGCCGAAGTCTCTGCAGATGGGTTTTAGCCATTTAGACCTTGCGTTGTTGTAAGCTGGGCAAGCAAACAAGACATGGGCAACACACTCTAACGGGGCTCCACAACAAGGGCAGCCTTCTGTTGTGTTATGGGCTGAGTGCCACTTTGATGTTAAAGCATTAACAGGAAGCGAGCCAAACCTAAATTGGGTGTACAGAGCCCTATCCCGAGGCACCTGGATTACATCTAGGTAAGACTCGAGACTTCTAGTCTGCTTGAAGATAAGAAATTCATCCGTTAATCTCCCCATATTCGGCTTGCTGAGCTCCTGGCTATCAATCCAATTCCAGTATAGGCGCTTGAGCTCTGCCTTGCTCGGGGGGTTTTGGGTGTCCCATGATTCTTTAAGGCCAAGTAATATCATTGTTTTCCTTACATTAGATATCCAATTGACCCTATGGTCCACGTCTAGGTTCGTCTCCTCCGTTAGAGCTGTAGCATATTTGGTGAGCTCTACGGTACGCCTAAGGCGAGCCCAGAAGAGCAATGGGCGGAGCTTGGCAATGTCTTTAAAAGGCCGCCTACCCATATCGTACAAAAGGGGTGTTAATGGGGTGTTACGTGGGAGCATCACCAGATCCCTCAAGAACTTATGCTGGGATCTACTGATCTCGTCTACATTCTCAAACCCCCATAGCTCAGCTCCATAAAGAGCTGAGCTAACTGCCTTGGCGAAATAAACTACGAGGGCCGGGGCAACTGGCCTGCTATACGAGGAGCGATGTTCTTTGGTTAGTATGTAATTTATCAGTTTTATGTTTTGGTGGATTACAGTTGTGCTGCGATCCCCAATCAGGTATCACCACTATCAACCAGGGACATGTTTTTTGGTGAGTTGGGACAGCCAATCCAGCATAGAGGCTGAGACACCCTAATGGTGTTAATAAATGTTGACCATTTTCCTAAGCTAATGAGGCAAATCTGCTCCCTAATGAAGGAAAAATTACAGCTGCCACTTTATATTTTCCCTGCTTATGACTGGGGGCCTTGTGCTGCCCCTGAGTGAAAATTTAATTATTAAGCACACCATTGTAAAAATTAGATCTCTCCTTCCCAATGGCAACTCTATCAAATGGATTCCTGCACAGGGATTGCAGCTGAGTCTGTGATCCTTGAGCAGGGAATGAACCACAAGCACAACAGCGTTTTGTCTTTTTTCGGTGTGAGGGGGTATGCCACACCTGGCATTGAGGCCAATGCCTTCCTGGGGGTAAATCTTCATTAACATTTTCCCTTCTATGGGGGGAAATGAGGTCCCCCAGCCATATCTATCATTTACATCTGACACAGATGGACTTTTGTGCATAGCACAGCACTGAATCTTCTCTCCTGGTGGTTACTGAAGAGCTTAAAAGCATACTTGACCAGGGTCCCTCTGCAGCAATCTTGCTCCTAGACCTAAGCGCGGCGTTCGATAGTGTAGACCCACAATTCTGATAGATAGGCTTAGGGAAGTTGGGATCCAAGATAAAGCACTGGAGTGGCTCACGTCCTTTCTAAATGATAGATCTTTCCAGATCATGGAAACCACATGCTTTTCCGATATTATGCCATCTATATGTGGGGTGCCGCAGGGCTCATCACTCAGCCCTACTTTATTTAATGTCTATATGCGCCTGTTCTACAGGAGTTTGGGATGTCTATAGTCTCCTACGAGGACGACATGCAGCAGGTGGTCTCCTTTGCGAATGGTCTGAACTTGGAACACCATCAACTAGTGCCCAATCTAGAAAAAGTGTTGAATTGGACGGCTAGTTGCTGTTTGAATTTAAATGGCGACAAGACAGAGCTGATGGTTCTGGGGAACAATACCTGTCTCAGGCCTGTGATCAGTTGGCTGAGCGGTATGGGAAATCCTCCTGTCCCCAACTTCCCCATAAAGAATTTGGCCATGTGGATGGATTAAGCGCTAACGATGGACGATTGTTAGAAATGGGGGTCTCTAGTTGGCAAGGGTTTGCACCTTTGTCCAAGTAGAGACCCTTCCTTCTAGTCAGGATAAGGGAGTTACACTCCCAAAATAACCCCTGCTCACCCCCTTGGTAGCTTGGCACGAGCAGTCAGGCTTATCTTAGAGGCAGTGTGTAAAGCATTTGCACAGAACCAACAGTAATACAGTGAAGATACTACAAAAGGACACCACACCAGTTTAGAAAAATATCCAACATTTTTATATAGCCAAAACAGGACCAAAAATGACAAAAATCCACCATACAGTTCTCAGAAATCTTCAGTAATCAAAATAGACTTGAAATGCAGTTCCTTGAAGTCGATAGATCCGTCTGGGGCTATCACGGCGTCGTGAACAACAAATCCAAACAGTTCTGGCCGACCACGGTGTCGCGGGCCATCTACGGTGTCGGGAAGACCAGCGAAACAGTCCCTTTAGAAATGTAGGGCGTTTGCAACCTCTCAATGAGCCCCGTAAGGCTAGCGTCCACAGGCGTTGGTTCTGGAGGTCGGTGAAGGAGTAGTCGGGCCCTTGAAGTCACACGGGTTGCAGATCGAACTCCTCGCGGTTGAAGTCAGGAGCGCAGGCGTCACCAGGCGTCAGGGCAGCAGTGCGAAGTGCAGCGGTGCAACGTGCGGTGCCCTCAGGTCGCGGTGCAGGCAGCGGCTCGGTGACGGCCATCCAGCAGCGTCAGTGAGACCAGGGCTGCAGTGTGAAGTGATGCGGTGCTCATCACGGTGCTGGCAGGTCACGGTGCAAGCAGCGGCGGTGTCGTTGCTGAAGTGCTGTCGTCGGCTGACGAACTGGAGTCGACAGCGCCGGTGTCGGTGGGCCAAGGCTGCGGTGCGGGATGAGGACGGTCCGTCATGTAACTTACGAGAGGTGCCCTTGAACCACGGTGCAAGCAGTGGCGTCGATGTCAGCGTGGAGTGGCGTCGTCGGGGATACCAGGGCGACGGCATGAAGCGAGGCGGTGCGGAGTGCGGTGCCCACAGGTCGCGGTGCAAGCAGCGGCTCGGTGGTGGCGTCAGGTGGTGTCATCGGTGAGACCAGGGTTGCGGTGCAAAGTGCGGCAGTGCCCTCTACAGTGCCTTCAGGACACGGAGTCGGCAGCGGCATCGTAGACGGCGGCGGGTTGCTTTTTCTTCTGTTGCAGCACAAAACACACAGTCCCCAGTGCTGATGGCAGAAGAACATGAAGTCTTTGCTGTTCCTGAGACTTCTTGAACAGGGGGTAAGCTCTACCTCAAGTCCTTGGAGAAACTTTCACTGCCCAAGATAGAAGCAGCCACTGCAGCCCAACACAGCAAAGCACACAGCAAAGTGGTAGTCTCTCCTCACAGCTCCTTCAGCTATTCTTCTTGGCAGTCTTCTTGGTTCCAAAAGAGTTCTAAAGTTCTGGGGTCTGGGCCCCAATATTTATACTCCAAATTCCTTTGTCCTCTCAGGCAGTGAGTGTCTGTGCTTAGTCCAAACCAGTTTGGTCCTCTCTGGCCCAGCTTCCCAGCAGGAGGCGGAGACAGCATTTTCCAAGGCAAATAAGGCCTATTCAGGTGCTAGTGAAAACTCCTCCCACTACTCTGAATGCATCCCAGGTCTATTCAGCCCAGCCATGAGTCATCCAGACTCTCTGGAGCCACTGCACATCCACAGCCCCTGTCACTCCAAAGCCAGACAGTCAATACACATCCTAGCAGAGGCCCACTGGACGGCTAAGCAAGAAAATACCTACTTTCCAAAAGTGGCATTTTCAAACATAGAATGTAAAAATCACCCTCACTAAAAGATGCATTTTAACATTCTGAGTTCAGGCATACTAAACTTTACCTTCCTATCTGGTCCCAATGGGAAGTTATATTTATAAGATGTTATAAATAAACTCCCATTCTATGCTATGGGACAGATAGGCTTTCCATAGTGAAAAACGAAATGCACTGTAATTCACAACCAGGACATTTCACACACACCAGTACATGTCCTACCTTTAACATACACAGCACCCTGCCCACAGGGGTACCTTGGGCCTACCTTAGGGGTGACTAATATGTAAGAAAAGGGAAGATTAGGGCCTAGCAAGTGGGTGCACTTGCCAGGTCGGCATGGCAGTTACAAACTGCGCGCAGACTCTGCTGTGGCAGGTCTGAGTTACCTTTTCAGGGCTACTCATGTGGGTGGCACAATCAGTGCTGCAGGCCCACTAGTAGCATTTGTTTTACAGGCCCTGGCACACTCATGCACTTTACTTGGGGCTTACCAGTAAATCAAATATGCCAATCCTGGAAACACCAATCCATAATACAAATTTCACAGAGAGCATATGCACTTTAGCACTGAAAAGCAGTGGTAAAGTGCCCAGAGTCCTAAAACCAACAACAGCAGGTCAGGTAAAAATAGTAGGAGGAAGAAACTAAAAAGTTTGGGGATAACCCTGCAAAAAGGGCCATTTCCAACAACGATCAAGCAAAAAAGCTTGCTGCTACATACTTTGGCTTACTTGGAATGAGCCAGAAGATTGTGGAGTTTATCCCAGGACATCTAAGAAGAATTGTGATTCAATCCCTGGTGGAGTCCCGCTTTGATTATGGTAATTCCTTTTATTTGGGATGACCAAAATATGTCACAAAAACACTGCAAGTTGTACAAAATGCGGCATCATATCTACTTCTCAAAATCCCAAGCTGTGAATCAGTGAAGGCGTCTTTGAAACTGCTTCATTGGCTGCCTATTGCATGGCACATAAAGCAATAAATAGTAGGGGTCCTCTTAAAATTAGAGGTCTTATCTCCCCTTATGTACCTACTAGATGCTTAAGATCGGTGCATGAATGCCTCCTAAAAACCTCAAGAATTAAGAGATCAGATGGGGAGGTTGATCATTTGCGTGTCTGGTCCAGAAGCTCTGTAATTCTTTGCCCCCTGGGCTGAGACTGTTGGAAGAGGAACCTGGCTTAAGGAAAAAGCTCAAGGCATGGCTGTTCCCCAAGTAGCCTCGGAGTTTGGCCCACTCATCCCTGCTGTCAGCCCTCTCAATCAGCTCTGGGAAGCCCTAGGGTAACCATGCGCTTTACAAAATCCTAAACATAAACTTAAACATACCCAATTGACTCTCCCCCCTGAAAAGGGAAAACATTGTGGCTGCCATTTTCTTTTTGCCCTGCTTGTACCCCGGTCCACCACTAGGTTGAATATCTCAGCAACAGTAGCACCAATGGAAAGGGAAGAGTCTCCCCTTTCCAGTGGTTTCTTTTCCAAATGGATGCCTGCTGAGGGATTGCTGCTGGGCCTCCCACTATTTCCCGATCGGCCCCCTCCAATGATTGGCCTTTTCGGTACCTGAGGGTCCTGTCGCCCCCCCCCCGATCTTCAAATATAAAGTGCGTTCCAACTCCTTAGTCAGGTTACTATTTCTTATGAATTGTAATATTCTTGTGAAAGCACATGGGAGTTAGCCCAGTAAATGGTTAATGTGTGTTTTGCAAGCTGAAATAAATTCTCTCTCTTCTCTTGTAGGTTGCGTTTTTCCTGTATCCTGAGGGCTTGCTTCCAGGCGCTATACCAGATAAGATTACATTTTTTTGCTTGCTTTTAGTTGTACTCCACTCTCACTTGCACTACATTGCATTCCATTCTCACGTTCTGCTCATATCACACAGAGCATTCTCAGTGCATTAACATTTCAACGAGTTCCTCCGCATTTTCCCTAGCTCATGTATTTGATGACATTTTTTTTAGATATGAAACAGAGACTAAGGTGGTGTCTCACTGGATGATTGCTGCCCATGCCTTAACTCAAATAAGGGATCAATTATTATTGTCGAGCCTTCTCCTACTTCGCTCCTAGAGCATGGAACAACCTGCAGCTACACACAAGAGCTTCCTCCTCACTTCTTGATTTCCACAAGAAGCTGGAGACCTGGCTTTCCCAGTAATCCCACTATCTAGGTTTAGCTAGACTCACACCTGCTCAGCAACAGGATACCCTCCCAGGTGATTGTGCGCTCTACAAATCTGCATAACATACAATAAAATAACAGGAGAGCACAGAGGCTGGTTCTGATACTAAGACTGCATCTGAGGGAGCTCTGCAACTCTATAATTGAACAAAAAGCAACAGATCTGTGTGTTTGCTATTGGCATACAATGGGCTAGTTATTCATATTTTGTACTCTCCAGAGTCAGCCAAACCAATGGCCAGGCTTTTCCCAGAGTAGTGACAGACGCATTAGGAGAATAAATCCACACCTTTTTCAAAGTACATGTTGTGTAGCCCTGTTTAGCAGACCCCTGTCCACAGCAAAGTTCAAAAATGAAAACTACAAACACACTATACAGATGATTAAAAGCAGAGAGGTTCATTAGAACTTCAAGATCAAGACTCTAGTAGACAATAAATACAATTAGAATAAGTACCTGCCACATGGAAGAGGCTGTGAAGACTGTATCACTTCAAATAGTCTTGTGTTCCCTTGCAGACACTAACAAAACTAAATAAGTTCTGCAGAGGACTGCCTCCCCAAAGGACATAAAAATTCAAAAAGTACCCCTTGGAGATATGCATGTGCAGTCAGTCGACTGTATTTCACCAAGCAAAGATTCACAGGTCAAGCTCAATTAATTTTTCACAAGTCTAATATTGTATGGCAAATTAGAATGCTCACAATAGAACATCACAGTGTGTTATCTAGCTGATATTGATATTCTTTTTTATCCTGTACAATGTACAGACCGGTTACTCTGGTACATTTCGCAGGCATTTAAACACCAGGCACAACAGCGTAAGCAACTTTGGGATTCTAAGAAAAGCCAATGTATTCATTACAGTAAAAAGAAAACTCAATGGTATTTCCACAAGCCTATTGCCAGTCTAAATTCTGCATTCTGTACTCTCTAGAGCCTTTCAAATTGATTCCCCAGACATTCTTACGTTGCATACAAGAGAAGTGAACAAACCAATGCACCTACGGTGACAGCATGATATTCAGCTGAAATAAAAGTAAAGATGTGCCTAATCAACTTCCATTGGTATTTATAAACCGTTTTCGTAGTACATTTAGTAGTACTACTCACGTAGTGCAAAATGCTATTCACTAACCATTGTGCAGAGGTCTCTGCCTCCGCTTCTCTTCCCTTTTATGTACGGAGATCTTCACCTCCGACTTCAGAGATCTCTACAACCATAGATCTATGTTTTAGTAGTAAATGTGAGAGGAACAGGGGAAGACGTTGAAAAATAGGGAACACTTACTACTAAATGAGAGGGATTAAGGGTTGAATAAGAGGGAGTTTAAGAAGGGTTAAGGAGGGATTTAGGGAGGGACATGCACCCACCAACAAAAGAGTAAGTCCATTACTATTCACAAACTGCACTTCTATAGTTACTACAGTAAAAAAAAAAACACAACATTCATAAATGTGCTCCTGCTTACATCTGGAGTACATTCAGTACTACAGATTGCTAACCACTGGTCCTCCTACACTCTCCCATAGAAAGTAATGGGGGTAGGGACATAAAATAGAACGCCATAGGAAACAATGTTAAAATATATATATTTTTTTACTTTTTAAAAATACACAGACACTTAATTTAATGTTAAAATATGATCAATAAATAATACATATTCTTTTAAAATATTTTAATAACATTTTTAATTTAAAATAAATGTACCTTTAATAATTAAATGTATTTAAATTAATTCTTTGCATAGCTTTTGGTAACTTTTAATAAATAAGTATAAACATTTTACTTCAGGTGGCATTATTTTAAAATAAATATTTAAAAAAATAATTTAAATTTTATTTAATTGAATTAAATATTTAGTTACATGCAAAATGAAGTTAATTCTGCTCAAGCTTTTTATTTGTTCAACATTTAAAATAAATATATCAAATTAATTTACATAAAGATTTATCATAAGAATAACTACTTTTTAAAATTTGTTTAGTACATTTTCTTAAACTTTTCCCTATCCATTGGCATAGGATATGTTATCTCTGTGCCAGTGTTGAAGACCTCTGCCTACATGCCAAAAATTACAAGTAGTAATTTTACTGTTGTAAAATCGGCTCCGCACCCTGAATTCAGGGGGTGGAGCCCTGCACCACAAATGAGCAACAGGACTGAACTTTTATTGACCTTATAAGAGATGTTTGGAGCCAAGATCTCACTATAGTTTCCTACCGTTAAATCTGAGCCTAAAGTCTTGGAGTAGGTTCACTAAAGACATGATATAAATGCTAAAGAGCAGATAGAAATAGAAAAGAGGACTTTGTGAGCTGTTGGAATATGTAAAAAAGGAACCACATCCAGAACAGAAAAAAACATATCTTCATCACTATTAAACATATTTGCTTAATCAAAGCATTTAGAGTCAGAAATCTGACTGAATAATGTAAAAACATGTCGAATCACTAAATGCACTTCGGGGAGCCCTTTATCAGGGGTTACTTGTTTAAATGTCTTTAGTCAAATTAAACCTTGATGACGTGTGTGCAATTGGGAGTCGATTCTCTTGGTTGATTAACATGTTTGAATAAACAAACGCCCACTGATAAAGGGCTTTACAAAATGAACTGGGGCTACGCGAACAAAAACAGCAATTAATTAACAATCTTTGTGATTAAACATGCACAGAGTGACTAAACATACTGCTATTACGTATACTTGAGATTGGAGACTGAAAAAAGGAACAAGATATATTTTTATAAAAAAGCACAAAACAATGAGGGTAAATTCCTTGGTTTAAGCATATTATACATAGAATACAATTGGAGTCAGATAAAGACTAGGAGGTGAATTTGGAATCACACTACACATCTCTGTAATGTTGTTTTTGAAGTTGAAGAGACTCCAGCGTGGGTGATTATTTCAAAAGTATTCAAACCTAATTAAAGTAATTTACACAAGTAATAGAGTGCTGCATAAAATAATAGGAGTCAAATCTAAAGTGGCATACAGAATACTTGTCAAGTCTCACTTTAAAAGATTTGCCGATATGATTTAAAATTTCATATAATGCCCCACACTGATGCTTTCTCTCTCTGCATTGTAGGGCCTTTAGACGAACACTATTGTTAATTTTCTAGCACTTTAACTTCTACCATTAGCCAGTTAGAGCATTCATATTTACACCAACGATAACAAAGTCGATATGGCGTTGAAAATATCTATTTTTAAAAAGAAATCTATATCATACTCTGCCAATGAATATGAAAAATCATGTTAAGTGCAATAATCTTTGACCTTCCTGTCCTGATGATTCCCATACCATCTCATGTTACCAGAAATACTGAGAAAATAAAGGTTTGTAGACACGATCACAAGTAACAGAAGAGACCGCACTTACATTCGAACTTTGTGTCGCCCCATGATAAGACAAACTTTCCTGCTCCACGGATTTATAAAGCTGGACCAGCTGGTGTCAACTGTTATATACCCTCCATTTTGAGTGCAAAATCTGATTGGTGAGTGTTCAAATGGCTGGCCACCAAACCGTAAAACTGAAAAAAAAAAATGTTTCTCTATTTTACAATAATGGCACACAAAACCACATAAATCTTACAATAATAAAATAATAATCGTTTTTCGCATTACAATTACTGCAATGGAATAATCACTGATTTGATGTTTGGTGATCATCAGATCAGTTCAGGTCATATTATTATTTTTAAAAATTCTCACAGTTTTCATTGGTTTCCTATCTAGACCCTGTATTATTTATTTTTACAAAATAAAATGTACATGTATATTTCAATTAGTCATGCCTATCTAGATTTAGCTTTTGCATTATTAGGAACAATAACTGAAATTGCAACGCCAGTCATGAACTTCCTCAGTAAACAACTGGAGAGAAACACTGTTATACTGGCAGTCAATTACAGTAGTAGTTTCCTTGACATGATCAAAGTACATAACAACTTTTACTTATGGAAGCATACTTGAGACTCATCAGGGTCTTGATGTACTGCAATTCAAATGGCAAGGCGTTTGAAGCTTGTATCTCCCTTGTGGAAACACAGGTAGTTAAACCTCCAAAGGTATGACCACTGTTTGGTCTCAACAATGTAAATACAAGTGTTTTATATAACAGTAGTAAAAAAACTAAAATAAAAACTACTTCAGTGACCAGATTTCCCGGACTCCAAAAGTTAACGACTAACTTTAAGCATTTATAATGCAGTTTTATGTGTAATGACTTTAATTATTATCAGTTAAGTATTATTTGCCTCAGCTCAGGATATTATTAATGGCCAACTGCCCACCAATAAATATTAGGTAAGTGCTATGTAATGAGACAACATTGAAATTATCCATGCTTAAAACTACTATTGAAGTGAAGTCAGTTTTCAGTTGACTGCTCCCTTCCTTGCGCAGCTTCGCCTGGTAGCTGCTGCCCCGAGCTCCCTGCTGGTGACCATCTGATCCTTGGGTCAGTGGTTTGAGGCCCTCCTCCACCTGCAGGCACCCACCTGCGCCTCATCCCTTGTGGTCTAGTGGTAGAGCGTCACTGCTCTGCTGCTGGGATGCCCTCTGTCTCTCTTTTTCTGCTTTTTTCTGCCTTTTTCTGGCTTTTTGATTCTGCCTTTTCGATTCTTTTTCTGTCCCTTTTGCACTTTTTTTTTTTCTTTTGCTGCTCCGATCACCCACAGCATCGCCACCTCCAGTGATACTTTCCCACTCCCTGCATTTCTCACCTCCCAGCTGTCCAGTCCCCCCACACACTACTTAATGGCGCCCACGGCGCGGTAAAGGTGCAATCCACTGACCTTATCAGTGGACTGCTCCCTTCCTTGCGCAGTTCCGCCTGGTAGCTACTGCCCCCGAGTTCCCTGCTTCTTTTCCTCAGATCAGTGGTTCGAGACCCTCCTCCACCTGCAGGCAGCCACCTGCGCCTCATCCCTGGTGGTCTACTGGTAGAGCGTCACTGCTCTGCTGCTGGGCTGCCCTCTGTCTCTCTTTTTCTGCCTTTTTGATTCTGCCTTTTTTTGTCTTTTAATTCTTTTTCTGTCCCGTTTGCACTTTTCTTTTCTATTTTGCGGCTCTTGCCCCTGCGATGCCTCGCGGCCCGCCCCCCTCCAGTGACAATTTCCTGCTCCTCACGTTTTGCGCCTCCCAGCTGTCCAGCCCTCCCGCACACTACTTAAAGGTGCATGAAAGGCAAGCCCGTATGCGCTCGTCCGCGCCTGGACACCCCCTAGTGCCACAGACCCTGGTTATCGGGCCTCCCACCGATACAACGCCAGCATCCTCAACACTGGACACGTTGCCTGCCACTTTGCGTCATCAAATGACACCCAAGGACCTTTCTCCTGCCGAAACTGCAGTTACACCCTCACCCATCTCTGCACTCCAGCCCCTTTTGCCACCCAGCCGAACAACAGCGCACCCGACTGGCTCAGCTTCATCCTCAGCTGCATCCTCCTCAACACGTGCTCCCTTCACAAACACGCCACACAAATCTGGGACCTTCTCCACTCCATCTCTTCCGACATTGCCTTCCTCAAGGAAACCTGGAGTAACCCCAGCTCTGACAGTCAAAAACCCAACCTGTCTGGCAATAATATTGAAGGTGTCCGTCAGGATCACAGTAAAATAGTAATCTCGCTAGGCTAACAACAACCCAGTTCCCCTGAACAAACTAGAGAAAGTTAATTAGTCAATATAACAAAATAGATATATTTTTTATTTTATAATCTTTGATATTCACAATGTTTACATCAGGGTTTGAACCACAATAACATAAGACATAATTTTATAAATGCAAAATAAGACAGATAAATAAGGTCCCACATTCATACACTACAAACACTCACAACCACAAATGCACACATACTCAAACACTCTCAAAACTTCGTGCCCCCAGAACTTTTTATTACCTTTCAAGGAGAGGACGCACGATAGCTATTGTTGTTAATATGTTGTATTTTGGACTATCTTCTTTTTTGTGACAAATTGCTCTTGAGTGGTGAGAGTGTTTGAGTATGTGTGCATTTGTGGTTGTGAGTGTTTGTAGTGTATGAATGTGGGACCTTATTTATCTGTCTTATTTTGCATTTATAAAATTATGTCTTATGTTATTGTGGTTCAAACCCTGATGTAAACATTGTGAATATCAAAGATTATAAAATAAAAAATATATCTATTTTGTTATATTGACTAATTAACTTTCTCTAGTTTGTTCAGGGAACTGGGTTGTTGTTAGCCTAGCGAGATTACTATCTTACTGTGATCCTGACGGACACCTTCAATATTATTGCCAGACAGGTTGGGTTTTTTGACTGTCATTTGTTTCTGTACCCCTGTCCGACCTGTCTGTTATCTTCTTTCAGGGGCCCCCTTGTTTTAGTGGTAACCCCAGCTCTGGCCCGGACATCGCCACTGCCATCTCCGATGGCTACAAGAGCACCTGCAAGGACCACACCCACTGATCAGGAGGAGGCATAGCCATCGTCCAGAAGAACACCCTCCGCCTGACCAAACACTCGGACAACACTATGACAACCTTCCAGTTCCAGACCAACCCCAACACCACTACCGCCCTCCGCAGCACCCTCGTCTACAGGTCTCCTGGCCCTGCCCACCCTTTACCGACACCATCGTCGACTTCATCGCACCACAGGCTCTTGCATCCACCAATTACATCCTACTCGGCGACTTCAACTTTCACCTGGACAACCCCGGTGACCATAACATCGCATCCCTTCTGGAGAACCTCGCCAATATCGGACTCAAGCAGCTAGTCACCTCTCCTACCCACTCAGCAGGACACACGCTCGACCCCGTCTTCTCGGCCAGCGAAAACATTACCTACAGCTACACCACCAAACTCCTCTGGACCGATCACCACTGCGTGCACTTCGCATTCACCACACCCACCATACACCACCGCCCTCACTGCCCCCCGTCGTAGCTGGAACAAGGACACCGAAGAACATCTCATCGCCTTTCTGAGCACTACCACATCGCCGACATCAGCAGACGCGAACACCTCAGCAAGCAACCTCCACCAATGGACCTCCAACTGCACAGACACTCTGGCACCCCTACAGAAGACACCCAGCAAGAAACACTCCAAGAAAGTCAGCTGGTTCACTCCCACCCTCCACAACTCCAGACACACCTCTAGACGACTTGAGAAGAGATGGAGGAACTACAAAACCCCGGAAACCCACGCAACCTTCAAAACCGCTGTCACCGCACACCACCTTCTCCTCAAAACAACAAAGAAAACGTCCCTCCAAGACAGAATCAACGCCAAGACACACAACAGCAAAGAACACTTCGCCATCGTCAAGGAGTCTGCCAGGTCCAACAGCAAGACCACCAGTAGTGGCTCGTGGAGGGAGTGCTGCGGGGCGGCGGGGCGGGGGAGGAGCAGGGTGGGGGGTAGTAAACTACGGCATACGGCTGAACAGAGGTAAGTAAACAAATAAATAAATAAAACGAATTTCGTTGCGCGCGCTGCATCGCATTTAGCAATGCAGCGCACGCAATGAAATTCGTTTTATTTATTTATTTGTTTACTTACCTCTGTTCGGCCGTATGCCGTTGTTTACTACCCCCCACCCTGCTCCTCCACCGCCCCGCAGCACTCCCTCCACGAGCCGCTACTTAAGACCACTGATGTCCCGCATTCCCAAGACCTCTGCAACAAACTCGGCACCTTCTTCCAACACAAAACCAGGCAGATCTACAACAGTTTTGACACCCAAGACCCTCCCACCAGCCTGACATCACTGCACCCAACCACGCCGCACCCCAACAGAATCGTGCTCAACTGGACCCCGCTCACCACAAACAACACACTCAAAACCATGAAGAGTATCCACTCCGGAGCCCCCTCGGATCCCTGCCCGCACCACATCTTCCATAGGGCAGCCACCTCCATCGCCCGAGCTTCGCCGCACCATCAACTGCTCCATCAAGACCGCCACCTTCCCCGACAACTGGAAACACGCCGAGATCAACCCCCTTCCCAGCCAAGGACATGGAGAAGTCCATCAATGCCCAACTCTCCGAGTTAATCAAAGAGAACCACGTGCTGAACGTCTCCCAATCCGGCTTCCCTAGCAACCACAGCACCGAGAACCGCACTCCTCACTGCCACTGACGACATCCGCTCCCTCCTTGACCTGGGTCGAAACTGCAGCCCTCATCCTTCTGGCCCTCTCAGGCCACCGTTGATACCTTCTCCCACCGCACCCTAATCACGAGACTCCATGATGCCAGCATCCACAACAAGGCCCTGGACTGGATCTACTCCTTCCTCACTGGTCGAACACAGTGAGTCAGACTACCTCCATTCCTCTCAGAACCCACAGAGATCAGCTGCAGAGTGCCCCAGGGCTCCTCCCTGAGCCCCACCCTCTTCAAAGTCTACATGGCCCCCTTCACAGCCATCGTCAGGAACCTGGGACTCATCATTGTCTCCTACGCCCAGCTGATCCTCTTCCTCACCAATGAACCCACAGCTGCCAGAATCAACTTCCACAGTGGGATGAAGGCCGTTGCCACCTGGATGAAAGACAGTTGCCTCAACCTCAACTCGGACAAGACCGAAGTTCTCATTGTAGGACCCACCCCCTCAGCTTGGGACAACTCCTGGTGGTCCACTGCATGTGGTACCCCCCATCCCCACAGACCACGCATGAAGGCATCATACTGGACTCCTCGCTCACAATGAACTGCCAGATCAAAGCTGTATCCTCATCATGCTTCCACATGCTCTGCTTGCTTTGAAAGACATTCAGATGGATACCCACTGAATCCTGAAAGACGGTCACCACGCACTCATCAGCAGCAGACTCAACTACGGCAGCGCACTCTACTCCGACATCATCCATAAACTTCTCAGGAAACTACGGAATGTTCACAATGCCGCAGTCAGACTGATCCTCAACATTCCCCGCCACAGCCAAATTACTGAACAACTTTGAGAACTCCACTGGCTCCGAGTCAACAAAAGAATCACTTTCAAGCTCCTCACACATGCCTACAAAGCCCTCCATGACGCAGGACCAGCATATCTGAACCACTGCCTCTCATTCCACGTACCCGCCAGACACCTTCGCTCTGCCCAACCGGTCCTGGCCACCGTCCCACGGATCCACTAGACCATAGCCGGAGGAAGATCCTTTCCTACATCGTTGCCAAGACCTGGAACACCCTGCCTCTCCACCTTAGGCAATGCCCGTGGCTACCCAAATTCAGGAAGGATCTCAAGACCTAGCTCTTCGGATGAACCCCAGTGCCCAGACAGATCAGCAGCCTCCCCTCCCCCGCCGCCTTGAGACCCTCACGGGTGAGTAGCCATGCTTTGTAAATCCCTGATTGATTGATTGATTGGTCTAACTAAAGATAAGCAAAGATTATGTGTCTATCTGTATCACTGGAATAAAGGAAGATGTAATTGCCCAGACTATGACTAAGAGATAGTCTAATTGGCATGAAGACTATGAGCTAGTAATTGCAGTTATGACAGAAAGATCTGTTTTATTTTTGCCTAGAAGAGGAGGATGGCTCTAAGGGCCGTTAGCCAATTTGCATAGAAAGTGTGATTAGCAGAGGAGATTAAATCTGAAGAGATAAGTTCCCTCTCAGAGAAGGAACCACAAGCTATCCCATTTTGTTTATGTTATGTATAATACTATAAAGAAAAACATAGGCTGCAAGACCTGAACGACTTATGCAACTGGTAAATTTCCAAATGTGCACTGGATATTCATTGATGCCTACAAGGAGAACTGAGATGTAACCAAATCTCATAAAAGCTAAGCAAAGTTGTTTTCACTCACATAGATTTAAAAGTGCCAGAACTTACTGCTTATAATTTATCGTGTTAAGAGACCAAGAGTGTGCAGCCCCCTTTCATTTGTAGAGTAATTACACTGAAGTGAATTAAAAGATGTAAGTGATCAACTAACCTGTTTACCAGAGGAGTACAATTTAATGATCCAGGGAATTTTGATCAATAACCTATGTAAACTGATATTAAATTAATTTAAATAAATATACAGTTCATCTTATGAAGGGGGATTTGAATGAATGTGCAATAAAGATGACACAGGATACTGTGTCCATGCCTACTACTGAGCCCTAGTATAAAGACATAAATAAGAAGCATTATTGGCAGAACTGATGATAATACTGCTACTGTAAAAATACATAGGCACAGACTAAAGGCCCCAACAACACAGGCTAAGAAATGAGGACACCCAAGATCACCATACAGTGAGAGTATCAGACACCCACACCCTATTTCCAGGAGCGTCATTAGGAAACGACCGCTAGCTTTTATGAACTCTTCCAAACAAAGGTAAAAGAAGGCACAATGTATCTGCATCTACTTCATGCCCTTGCTTTGCACTCTCACTGAACTTAACACACAGTATTCCAGGTTTTTGATTGGCTGAGGCAAATTCGGCATTTTATGCAGGGTTCTACAGTGAGACATATCAATGTAATGTATTAACTAATTACCTTGTGGGGGACTCAGTTTTGAAATCAATGATAAACTCTGCAGTGTTGAGTTTCCTGGGTTTATTCCCAATCTTTAATACATAGATTAAAGCAAACCTGTATATGTTTTAGTCTCTCAATTTAAGCCTTTTCACCTTAATACTCTATTGTCCAAAAATGTTTTAGTTCATTAGCATTTTTATTTATTTTACAGAACTAGGTACTGACTTTGGAGTCTCCTTAAGATCGGCCTTTCAACAGTGCTACTAGATGTGAACAAATCTTATCTCAGTGTAACAAAGTAGCAGATTTTGTGAATGATAGCTATTCACTTATTTGATTGATTGCCATGCATTAACCAATTTATTCTTTGATGTTTACCTATAATTAAACCCCACCCTGTAAACAACGTCCACACATTCAAAAGCCTTGTAGTTGCAGAACTCAAATTGTCCTTTGGTCTTCATTCAGACACATGTGGATAAATAAAATAGAGCATCAGAGAAACTGGAATAGTAAAAAGGTTACCAGAAAGCAAACTGCTCATTAACATAAGTTTATTCACATATACCTCAAACACTGGCCCTTGCAGAAAAGTCTGCCAAAGTGTAAAGATTATGGGGGTGGAGGAATGTTTGAAATGCTACTAATAAATGCGATTTTCCACTTTTAATCATTTTAAGATGTGAAAGCCTAAAAATAATTCATTGGCTAGATACAATCTTCACAAGCATATTTCCACTATATTTAAAAAAAACTAAGAATAATTTGGATCACAGTAATTCTGGGGCTCTTAGAACTCATGAATGTCAACTCCATTGAAGAAGCCTCACATAGACTAAGATTAAGTCCTACCTGAATAGGAGCAAGCCCAAAAATATATTTCTGAATTTTAACCAGCAAATCTCCTATGAAGTCAACACTGTTCCTCAGATGACCTCTACCTGCTGCAAGGGTAGTGTTAACTCACACCTGCTGAACTAGTAACTCTCTAGAAGAAATAACAATAAACAAACTGAAGCCATTCTCTAGAGTGCAGAGAGATGATGGAATAAGAATTGTAAATTGTTGCCCTCACTTCAGCTAAAATATCAACGTCACTACACTGCAGGAGTAAAACAACTGAAAAATAAACACTGAAAGCTCCATAGCATTCAAGGCATTCACATTAAAAGTATTGGAAAACAGCAGAGGCCAAGATATCTCTCCACCTGAATCTTCAGGGAAGCTTTACAATGGAGCAGAGGGGATTCGGAGTAACAATAGAAGTTCAGAAGAAGCAGTTAAGGCAAGTATCCGAACTCCCATATAGGGAAAATAAGGCTAGAAAAAGGGGGGCGGGATCGGGTGAGAAAAAACTAAAAAATGTGGACAGGGATTTGGAAGGACACACCCCCTAAACCACACATGAAGAAAATAAAGATGTATGCTACAATAATGTAAACTGAGATTTACACTTGATTTTGCTGATTGATTATCCTAACTAGATCGACGATTTAAAAGTAACTTGATAAATCAACAAGCTTAACTATACTAACATGAAGGTGATTGACATTGTTACGCTTAGTCTATGAAGGGAATGATGGAGGGAAGAGTGCTCGAGTGACACAGTTGTGCCGAAGGGTACAAGGTTCTGTAAATGGAATATGTAGAATAGCTGGAGCATACAAAATAAATGTTGACCATCACAAATTCACTCACATACCTTTTTTGTGAATAGCTATAAATAAATGTCTGTCATCCGGATGAATATATAGTAGTGCAGGAGTTCCTATCAAATCTTGAGGTAGGTATCCCAAGAGTGGAACGGCTCTGTAAAGAAAGAAAGAAACATTTATTGTATTATCACACAATTTTCTATCAAGTTGCAATTGCGCATCAATCACACTAGGTGGCAATAGATTATCTAGTATCTTTATACAAATACTTTTATACAACAGTCTGTGTACAATCCTTTTTAGTGGTTGCTGCAGGGTGTGCTGTAAGGAGTGCTACCTATACATAATCTATTTTTTTAAACCCATCTAGGTAAATGTCTCTTGATGTGACGATTTTACATTTTTACTTTTCGAACGCATCTGTCAAGGTGCAAGCATGTGCTGAAACTCAGTTTCATTTACAATCTATATACACAGATGCATAAAATATATTGTCATAATGGAAAATAGCTCTTAAATATTTTATGTAATAATTTTCATTTCATAACTTTATTGAGTATTGCAAAGAATCATAAAAGGATAAAATATACATTCATCAAGAAACATTTGTGTAAAATAAATAAGATAATACATAAAGGTACACAGTGGCGTAAGCATGTAAAAGCAGGGTTGTTAAAAAATACATTTAAAATGAATACATTCATATAATATGCTGGGTGGTACAAACAAAGCAAACACAAGAAGATGATGGACGGAGTGCTGAAACTTTTCAGACACTCACCCCCAGTCACAGATCTGGGTTGAATCCATCATCGTTCTTTAGCTCACTTTGCCACCTCAGTTCAGAGACAGCCATATGCAAATCAGTCTTGACCCTGTGCCTTATGTGAACAGTCCAGCCCGAACTGCCAAGCCAGGTCTTCCCTGAACCGGAAACAAGCATCCTGGGACCGGTTTCTGGGTAACACCCATCATCAGCCAGGCTAGCTTGAATCCAGTGGCAAAGTGAGCAAGGGACCCACGTCTGGGCATACACTGCCAACTTAGGGCGAACAAAGCAAACACAAGAAGATGATGGACGGAGTGCTGAAACTTTTCAGACACTCACCCCCAGTCACAGATCTGGGTTGAATCCATCATCGTTCCTTAGCTCACTTTGCCACCTCAGGTCAGACCCAGCCATATGCAATTCAGTCTTGACCCTGTGCCTCATGGGAACAGTCCAGCCCGAACTGCCAAGCCAGGTCTTCCCTGAACCGGAAACAAGCATCCTGGGACCGGTTTTGGGGTATCACCCTCATCAGCCAGGCTAGCTTGAATCCAGTGGCAAAGTGAGCAAGGAACCCACGTCTGGGCATACCCTGCCAACTTAGGGCGAATGAAGAAAACACAAGGAGATGATGGACGCAGTGCTGAAACTTTTCAGACACTCACCCCCAGTCACAGATCTGGGTTGAATCCATCATCATTATTTAGCTCAATTTGCCACCTCAGTTCAGACCCAGCCATATGCAAACCAGTCTTGACCCTGTGCCTCATGGGAACAGTCCAGCCCGAACTGCCAAGCCAGGTCTTCCCTGAACCGGAAACAAGCATCCTGGGACTGGTTTGGGGTAACACCCCTCATCAGCCAGGCTAGCTTGAATCCAGTCGCAAAGTGAGCAAGGGACCCACGTCTGGGCATACCCTGCCAACTTAGGGCGAACAAAGCAAACACAAGGAGATGATGGACGGAGTGCTGAAACTTTTCAGACACTCACCCCCAGTCACAGATCTGGGTTGAATCCATCATCGTTCTTTAGCTCACTTTGCCACCTCAGTTCAGACCCAGCCATAAGCAAATCAGTCTTGACCCTGTGCCTCATGGGAACAGTCCAGCCCGAACTGCCAAGCCAGGTCTTCCCTGAACCGGAAACAAGCATCCTGGGACCAGTTTCGGGGTAACACCCCTCATCAGCCAGGCTAGCTTGAATCCAGTGGTAAAGTGAGCAAGGGACCCTCGTCTGGGCATACCCTGCCAACTTGGGCGAACAAAGCAAACACAAGGAGATGATGGACGGATTGCTGAAACTTTTCAGATACTCACCCCCAGTCACAGATCTGGGTTGAATCCATCATCGTTCTTTAGCTCACTTTGCCACCTCAGTTCAGACCCACCCATATGCAAATTAGTCTTGACCCTGTGCCTCATGGGAACAGTCCAGCCCGAACTGCCAAGCCAGGTCTTCATTGAACCGGAAACAAGTTTCGTGGGACCGGTTTCGGGGTAACACCCCATATCAGCCAGGTTAGCTTGAATCCAGTGGCAGAGTGAGCAAGGGACCCATGTCTAGGCATACCCTGCCAACTTAGGGCGAACAAAGCAAACACAAGGAGATGATGGATGGAATGCTGAAACTTTTCAGACACTCACCCCCAGTCACAGATCTGGGTTGAATCCATCATCGTTCTTTAGCTCACTTTGCCACCTCAGTTCAGACCCAGCCATATGCAAATCAGTCTTGACCCTGTGCCTCATGGGAACAGTCCAGCCCGAACTGCCAAGCCAGGTCTTCCTTGAACCGGAAACAAGCATCCTGGGACCGGTTTTGGGGTAACACCCCTCATCAGCCAGGCTAGCTTGAATCCAGAGGCAAAGTGAGCAAGGGACCTACGTGTGGGCATACCCTGCCAACTTGGGGCGAACAAAGCAAACACAAGGAGATGATGGACGGAGTGCTGAAACTTTTCAGACACTCACCCCCAGTCCCAGATCTGGGTTGAATCCATCATCGTTCTTTAGCTCACTTTGCCACCTCAGTTTAGACCCAGCCATAAGCAAATCAGTCTTGACCCTGTGCCTCATGGGAACAGTCCAGCCCGAACTGCCAAGCCAGGTCTTCCTTGAACCGGAAACAAGCATCCTGGGACCGGTTTCGGGGTGACACCCCTCATCGGCCAGGCTAGCTTGAATCCAGTGGTAAAGTGAGCAAGGGACCCACGTCTGGGCATACCCTGCCAACTTAGGGCGAACAAAGCAAACACAAGGAGATGATGGACGGATTGCTGACATTTTTCAGACACTCACCCCCAGTCACAGATCAGGGTTGAATCCATCATCGTTCTTTAGCTTACTTCGTCACCTCAGTTCAGACCCAGCCATATGCAAATTAGTCTGTGACCCTGTGCCTCATGGGAACAGTCCAGCCCGAACTGCCAATCCAGGTCTTCGTTGAACCGGAAACAAGCATCCTGGGACCGGTTTCGGGGTAACACCCCTCATCAGCCAGGCTAGCTTGAATCCAGGGGCAAAGTGAGCAAGGGACCCACGTCTGGGCATACTCTGCCAACTTAGGGTGAACAAAGCAAACACAAGGAGATGATGGACGGAGTGCTGAAACTTTTCAAACACTCACCCCCAGTCACAGATCTGGGTTGAATCCATCATCGTTCTTTAGCTCACTTTGCCACCTCAGTTCAGACCCAGCCATATGCAAATCAGTCTTTACCCTGTGCCTCATGGGAACAGTCCAGCCCAAACTGCGAAGCCAGGTCTTCCCTGAACCGAAACAAGCATCCTGGGACCGGTTTCTGGGTAACACCCCTCATCAGCCAGGCTATCTTGAATCCAGTGGCAAAGTGAGCAAGGGACCCACGTCTGTGCATACCCAGCCAAATTAGGGCGAACAAAGCAAACACAAGGAGATGATGGACGGAGTGCCTAAACTTTTCAGACACTCACCCCCAGTCACAGATCTGGGTTGAATCCATCACCGTTCTTTAGCTCACTTTTCCACCTCAGTTCAGACCCAGCCATATGCAAATCAGTCTTGACCCTGTGCCTCATGGGAACAGTCCAGCCCGAACTGCCAAGCCAGGTCTTCCCTGAACCGGAAACAAGCAGCCTGGGACCGGTTTCGGGGTAACACCCCTCATCAGCCAGGCTAGCTTGAATCCAGTGGCAAAGTGAGCAAGGGACCCACGTCTGGGCATACCCTGCCAACTTAGGGCAAACAAAGCAAACACAAGGAGATGATGGACGGAGTGCTGAAACTTTTCAGACACTCACCCCTAGTCACAGATCTGGGTTGAATCCATCATCGTTCTTTAGCTCACTTTGCCACCTCAGTTCAGACCCAGCCATATGCAAATCAGTCTTGACCCTGTGCCTCACGGGAACAGTCCAGCCCGAACTGCCAAGCCAGGTCTTCCCTGAACCGGAAACAAACATCCTGGGACCGGTTTCGAGGTAACACCCCTCATCAGCCAGGCTAGCTTGAATCTAGTGGCAAAGTGAGCAAGGGACCACGTCTGGGCATACCCTTCCCACTTAGGGCGAAATGCAAAACACACAAGATGATGGACGGAATGCTGCACATTGGCAAACATTCACCCCCAGTCACAGATCTGGGTTTAATCCATCGTTATTTTGCTTCACCACGCCACCCCAGTTCAGACATAGCCATATGCAAATCAGTCTTGACCCTGTGCCTCATGGGAACAGTCCAGACCGAACTGCCAAGCCATGTCTTCCCTGGACCGGAATCAAGCATCCTAGGACCGGTTTCTGGCTATCAGCCTTCATCAGCCAGGATAGCTTGACTCCAGTGGCGTAGTGAGCACGGGACCCACGTCTGGGCATACCCTTCCCACTTAGGGCGAAATGCAAAACACACAAGATGATGGACGGAATGCTGCACATTGGCAAACATTCACCCCCAGTCACAGATCTGGGTTTAATCCATCGTTATTTTGCTTCACCACGCCACCCCAGTTCAGACATAGCCATATGCAAATCAGTCTTGACCCTGTGCCTCATGGGAACAGTCCAGACCGAACTGCCAAGCCATGTCTTCCCTGGACCTGAATCAAGCATCCTAGGACCGGTTTCTGGCTATCAGCCTTCATCAGCCAGGATAGCTTGACTCCAGTGGCGTAGTGAGCACGGGACCCACGTCTGGGCATACCCTTCCCACTTAGGGCGAAATGCAAAACACACAAGATGATGGACGGAATGCTGCACATTGGCAAACATTCACCCCCAGTCACAGATCTGGGTTTAATCCATCGTTATTTTGCTTCACCACGCCACCCCAGTTCAGACATAGCCATATGCAAATCAGTCTTGACCCTGTGCCTCATGGGAACAGTCCAGTCCGAACTGCCAAGCCATGTCTTCCCTGGACCGGAATCAAGCATCCTAGGACCGGTTTCTGGCTATCAGCCTTCATCAGCCAGGATAGCTTGACTCCAGTGGCGTAGTGAGCACGGGACCCACGTCTGGGCATACCCTTCCCACTAAGGGCAAAATGCAAAACACACAAGATGATGGACGGAATGCTGCACATTGGCAAACATTCACCCCCAGTCACAGATCTGGGTTTAATCCATCGTTATTTTGCTTCACCACGCCACCCCCAGTTCAGACATAGCCATATGCAAATCAGTCTTGACCCTGTGCCTCATGGGAACAGTCCAGACCGAACTGCCAAGCCATGTCTTCCCTGGACCGGAATCAAGCATCCTAGGACCGGTTTCTGGCTATCAGCCTTCATCAGCCAGGATAGCTTGACTCCAGTGGCGTAGTGAGCACGGGACCCACGTCTGGGCATACCCTTCCCACTTAGGGCGAAATGCAAAACACACAAGATGATGGACGGAATGTTGCACATTGGCAAACATTCACCCCCAGTCCTCATGGGAACAGCCCAGCCCGAACTGCCAAGCCAGGTCTTCCCTGAACTGGAAACAAGCATCCTGGGACCGGTTTCGGGGTAACACCCCTCATCAGCCAGGCTAGCTTGAATCCAGTGGCAAAGTGAGCAAACAAGTCAAACTAATAGTTTGCAGAATTCAACCAGTGAAGGACACTTTTTAACAATGCACCACCAGCAAAACAGACTGCCGGGTCAGATAACATATGCAGAAAATAAAAAGCCAGCCTATGAAGGCAGAGCCTTCAATTTCTAAGGATAGGTGGCAGGTAACAACAGCAATACGGTGCATAATAAATACAGTAGCGGCTGGCAGGCATCAAGAGTGGAGAGGGGTGGTACAAAAAAAAAAAAGAAAAACACTTATCTCCTTGCTGCCAGCACCGTTGCCGTCCCTCGTTGTCTCTCTGTGGGGAAGTAGGAAGCACACAGGCTTCCTCCCCTAAGCCAGTCACAACGCTGCAATGCAGCGCTGTGTTTGGTCTGAGCACTGTGGCTCCTCGCTCAGATGGGAAATGGGAGGCTGGGCATGTTTCCCACCAGGCTGGGTAATGCAGCCTGGTGGGGAACATGAAAAGTGTGCATGACTGTTTGTCAGCAACCACTCCTCCTCCCAGACGTCACAGGAGCCCAGCCCCACTCTGCCCAACCTGGCTGATACCAAAATAAAATGATAATAACAGAAATAACGTTTGTTATTAACATTTTATTTTTAAATTTTACACTGCTCCGAGATCAGTGTGGCGACGCTCCTCCTGCTTAGTGGAGGAACTGCCACTGAATAAATACGGAATAAGATAAAGTGCTCAAGTGATTGTGATGAGGTACTGTCGCACGGACAGGGCAGCAAGTGGGAAAAATCAAATTGGCTGGCAGGAAAGCAGAGATAACTTCTGATGGAGCCTATTCGAAATTTCACCAGCAGAGATCTTTCCCAGGGATTCCTCACTAGTGACAAATAGGGCTTTGGTCTGTAATTAGTTTTAATAATCTGAAAATCTTGCAAAGTAACTTTGCCCAGGGCCTCCCTTTCTCTAAAATTCCTTAGCACCCAAAACATATTGCTCTCTGATTATAGCGTGTGTCTCTTACTCATGACCTGAGGGGAGGAATACAATTCAAGTCTGCCCAAAGAGTTGTGCAAATGCCTATCATATCAAGCCACTGGATCTTGTGGTCGAACTTGCAGTTTAAACAATCTTCTATCACATCTTGATTAAGGCACATACATCCATTACTCCATACCGCCAACCATAGGAGCGAATCTAATTGCAATCTCTACATAAGCTAAATTCAGTTCTTTGTGCATATAGAAACTCTGAGTTGCCGGGGCCAGCCCAATCAGCCTTCTGCAAAAACGGTTTCTCTTCGCGCTGCAGTTCAATGCAGTCATGATGTCCCCATAAGTCAAAATGGGTAAACACTTTAACTTATAAACTTCCAGCAAAGGAAGAATACGTTTTCTACCAACACTGGTGGCGAACTTGAATAGAACACCATAAGATTGGCTAAAACGTGTGCAGCGATTGGAAAGGCAGGGTGCCCAGCTGTTCCGAGCATCAAAGGTGACCCCAAAATAAGGAAACTTACTGGCCCTGCTGATTATTTTACCCTTGTTGGAAATTGACCTCATTTTGCTAGTCTGTCTGCCGCACACCATGTAATGCGTCTTGTAGATGTTAGTGCCTAGGTCCAAGCCATCCATGAACCTCACAAAGGCATCGACTAGCCCCCTATGGCCCTTGGGAGTACGGGAGAGCAGAACAGCGGCATCTGCATACATGAGGGCTGGAATGGTTGCAGATTTAACTTTCAGCACATCCTTGCCTTTAGCAATTAAAAAAGAGTTAAGACCATTAATATATAATAAAAACAAAATGGGGCCGAACCACAGCCTTGCTGGGCACCATGAGAGAGTTCAAACTATTTGGTGCATGCCCCCTTCAACACTGTACCTTACAGAAGCAAATTTTATGCAAATTAAAAAGTCCCATAGCTTGGACCGGTTGACCCTGTCAAAAGTGCTACTTAGATCCATAAAAGTGCGTAGCGTACCCCTTTATTGGCTGTCACATAGTTATCAATAATTAGGTTAAGGTTAAGATATTGCTCTAAAGCCCCTAAACCATCCCTGAAGCCATACTGCACCAAGAAAAGAACATCATTATCCTGAACACAGGCTTCTATCCGGTGAAGAATGACCTGCCCCACGATCTTGACTATGGAGTCCATTAAAGAAATGGGTCTATAACAGCAGGGCTCCTGTCTGTTGCCCTTCTTAAAAACCGGGACGATTATAGCATGTTTCCAAGACTCAGGGATGTTATCGCAAGCAGCAACGTTTAAAACATTGGTGATGAGAGGGGCCCAAAGCCCAAAATTGACCTTCAACAAGTGTATAGGTACCACTATCCGAGCAGGGGGCCATATTAGTGGGGCTAACCATGATAGCACGAGTAGCCTTTGGAAGCTCAAAGAAGATATTCAAGGGGAAATGAGACAGCGCCTCAACGGGCACTGCCATGAGATCTGGGGCTAATGAGTAAATTGATTTAAAATGGTTAAAATGTTCCAAAAAACCCTGGGTATCCCTTACTCTACATGTCGAAACCAAGGGCTCCCATCTCTCCTCCTTCAAGTTTTCTGTTCTGTATGGCCTTTTCTTTTTATAAACCAACATGGCAGCCGAAATACTCGCGGGGTCTGGCATTCAGTAAATCTCAGAGCCTACTGCTACAGGTACAGCACTCGTTGTATAATAACTTTATAAGTTACTCTTTGGATATTTACATATATACATACATATATGTTGATTAA
Organism: Calotriton arnoldi; assembly: GCA_963921515.1. NCBI lineage: Eukaryota > Metazoa > Chordata > Amphibia > Caudata > Salamandridae > Calotriton > Calotriton arnoldi. The sequence continues at coordinate 51,925 of CAWUFW010020577.1, read as the reverse complement.
ATCGCTCCACACATACACACACATGCACATACCTGTATTTATAAATTCACTAAAAACAAACTTAAAGTAGAGTTATAGTTATGAATTAAAACAGAAAACCCACTGCAATGCCAATTATGGTTAGCTCTGCAATTGATAATTCGCACTACAACCATGCAAACCATAACTCGCTCACCAAATCCAATGCTTCCTTATACCAAAAAGTAACATCTCAAACACGTCGTTCAATAACAATGCTTATTCCAACCAATAAATAATACTATATTCATAGTTGTATCACTGAGTGTTAATTATGATGTGACGTGTAATCTGACCTCAAAAATCATTTATGACATTTGTAACTGCATGTGTTACATCAAGGGGGAGATCATGAGCATTGCACTTGGTATGAGAGCTGTAGCTTACAAAGCTGTGGTATGAGTTAGGATTATGGAACTAACCGTATTTGGTGAATTTCAGTGTTTTTTTATTTTTACGCAAAATCTGCTTTATTGAGTCTTCACAAGACATTACTAAAACACATCAAACTTGTGCATGATACAAAGGTTGAGGCAAGGGCACATTTGTCATGGACAATACAGACAATAATATGGTAGAGTCATGGCAGAAGGAGCTTCATAACAAGTGAAGGGCGGGGCAGGTATTGCCAAAGTCAAAGCGTGGCCATGAATATCATGATGTGTGCTGTGAAAAGGAGCAGAGTGATACCCGTCCGTCATAATTCCTTCCGGGTAGGTAAGGGGTTAGAGGCCCATGTGTTCTACCCTATGCCAGGGTTGTTGGCAAGGGACCCCAATGAAAGAGTTGTGAGACCTCTCGCTGCTATGCCTTGGTGCAGGAACTAAAAGGCCAACCACCCTAACAGGAAACAGGAAAAGAAGGGGGGGTGGATAAGAGAACAAAACTTGACAAAGAAGTCTCCAGCCATGATACAAAAGTAGCAGTGCTGTCATGAGACGAAGAGAGGCAAGGAATGAGGGGATGTAGCCTCAGGAGCAAGATTGTCCCCTCCGGTGCAGCCCGTCAGTGGAGGCGAGAGTGCCTCAAAACCTTCCCTTTCTAGTCAAACAAGTGGAGGGCATGAAGTCTGGGTAGTAGAAAGCATAGATATTTTAGCCGGGACATATAATCGATGAGTGGTTGCCAGAGGCACATTCATTTTTTGTCCGAGAATAACAGCTTATGGGTCAATGCCATGGTGTGCCAGAGCCTTGTGAACCAGGACGCTATAGGAGGGGCAGTGGGGGACTTACAGGCTAAGGCTTTGAGCTGTTTTGGCGCACCTACTATATGCCGTATAAGATACCAGTCAGCATGGGTCATTGCTTCCAGCATTCTTGGGCGTCTATGCAGAATAACTGTGTGGTAATCTGATGGAATTGTGTAGCCCAGGTTGCCCTTTACGTGTCTCAGAATCTCTTTCCAAAATATGTTGATAGGCTGGCATGCCCACCAAATGTGGGGGAAGTCTCCCACCTACGCTGCGCACATCCAGCATGAGGCTGAGGTTGCAGGGTAGATAGAGTGCAAACATAATCTTATATTGCAGCATAATCTTATAGGGCGTTTCTTGTTGGGGGATGCTTCTGTGAGTTTTGGAGATTTCATGCCAGAGTAGTTCCCACTGTTTCTTCAAGATGTCCAGGGTGCTATCAGTTTCCCATTTCATTTGATAAGGATGCCTAGGAAGGAGGCAAGATTGTTGCAGTACAGCATGCGTCTCAGAGAGAAGGCCTCGTGTGCCTCAAAAGTAAGGACCAGGGTTTCAAAGGGTGTGAGGGAGCGAGTGGCCGCCAAAATATTGGGAGGGTGCAATGCCCAAAGATGCAATTCAAAATATTGAAGTTGTGACGTGTCAGGGAGTCAAAATTCAGTTTTGCATTGCTCAAAGGATTTGATAGTCTGTCCCTGAAAAAGGTCCTGCAGGATTCTGTATTTAACCTCTAATCCACTCTGGAAGGAACCCAGGGGAAGTGCCGGTGTGAATTCGGGGTTGCGTGCTATCCGAGTATTCGGGGAGAGGAACAAGGTCAGGCCCCTCCCAGTGACTAACTTATCCCATATCTCCAAACATGTCCGGGTTGGGGTATATATGCCCTTCAGAAGCCAAGATAAGACCCACAGCGGCCTACAGGCCACCGCTCGATCCATGTGTACCCAGTGCTTTCCACTTTCTCTAATCACCAACTCCGAGATGAAGTGTAGATGGGCAACCCAGTAGTTGTCTTGGAGAATAGGACAGTCAAGGTCAATGCATCTCCTAGGGAGCATGAGCAGGGCATTAGCTATGCTGGGCTGTTTCCTTTTCCAAATAAAGGAGCTGAGATCTCCTTGTAGCCTTTTAATGTCCTCTCTGGGTATGGGTTGAGTCTAGAATAGGTAAAGAAGTCCGGGAAAAATGTTCATTTGCCCAACATTGATGCAACCCAGCCAGGAAATATGGAGTGGCCTCAAACGCCGGAGGCCTTCAGCATCGCTTTGAAGTAGCGAGGCCAGTTAGCCAGCGTCCATATATGGAGGGAGTTAGTGATGGTAAGGCCAAGATATTGGATGGAGTGAAGTGCCCAATCAAATGGGGCTAGTGTGTTTTTTCGTTTTAATTCGAAACCATGACTGTATAATTATGCCATTCGAAGTGAATTTCCGGCGGTGACGGTAAGGTCTAATAACCATAACCATAACTTGACATTAACTATGTGTTTTTTCAATGAATTTCTGTTTTCTTTTGATGATATTCTACATCCAATTTTCAACCGGCAAGGGTGGTTGATCATCAGGTGTTGGGAGCGGTGGTTGTCCACAGGGCCAGATACACCAGAGTTTGGCCCCTAGCCCCATGCAGCCCTAACCTTGTGCAGCGTTGGCCCTGAATGCTCAATCCTTCCAGCCCTAAACTCCTGCATTCCTAAGCATGGACAATAAACCCCCTACAGCCCTAAACCCTGAATGAGTACCAAGCCCTATGTGCTGTTCTGGGGGCGCAAGAGTAGATTATTTCAGCAAACGAAAGCCTTCAGGGCCACAAACCTGACTTAGCTTTTTCAGACCTGAAATCGACAACAGAATATAGTCATCCTTGTCCTATTAAAGTTATTGATTTTCTAGATTTGGGCATACAAACACAACTTCAAAGATCGTAAATCTACACTAAACTTGCCATACCAAACCTACGTCATATAAACTTTTTTTGGAATGTTTCATGCAGATTTGTCAAATTGGTGCCAAAGTTATTAGCAAAACAAACAAGCATTTGCAATGCAATCGGTCTCGCCTTTGGGACCTTATATGTATTTCGCTATGCAGCACATTGGCCTGGGTGCTGAAACATCTACTGTTCTTTAACATGGAGGGAAGGTAAGCACCAAACTGCATGACACGCCAGGTATGGAAACACAGCAAGAATGCAAGAAAGAAGGAACAAATGAAGGAAGAAGGAAGGAAAGGAGAAAGGAAAGAAGGCAAAAAAAGAAAGAACAAAAGAAAGAAGATAAGAAAGAGAAGCAAAAAGAAAGAAAGAAGAAAAAATAAAGGGAATAAAGGCAATAAAGGGAAGAAACAAGGAAAGAAACAAGGCAATAAAAAAGAAGGTAAGAATGAAAGAAGGAAAGAAAGAAGTTCAAGTGCGTCAGAATGCAAAGGAGAAACAAAATTGGCTAGGTTCGGGCAGCTGTGAATAAACATTCCATGTGAAAATCTGCTCTTTTATGACCAATAAAGTTATTGAACAAAAAAAAGAGAGTGTTGTGTTTCGCCTCCCGTGGCGTGAGGATGTATATAGCACCGCTCTGCCGTTGCAGCCTATGGCAAGCTGCAGATTGCTCATGTAGGAAGTGCTCCCTTCAACGTTGAGGGAGGAGGAGGTCGGGGGTCAATATGAGCAGAGCTTCTTATAGCAGCGAGCAGCGCGTGGATCCTGAGCAATGTAAAGACGTCAGTTCCAGCCGAGGCGGAAGTAACCTGCGGTGCTGGCAGCAGGTACCCTGCAATCAATCCATCGAAGGCTGCGTGTGAGTGTGCGTGTGTGAAGGTCGCGTTTAGGCGGATTTCACCAGTGTGTGATGACGAAACCCGAAGCTTCATTCATTCACACGCTCTTTATGCACTTGGCCTTGAACTGACTTCTCAACAGAGGGAGGAGCTACATCGATGCTTAAAACGTGGTAATCGCCCGTGACTTATTTTTATTTCCCTCTTAGATATCCATTCTTTTGCCTAATACGTCCCGCTCGGGGCTGATGCGTTGGAACCTGTGACTTGAAAAAAACACAGCCAGCTTAAAGTTTAAAGGTGTGCTTTTTTTCTGCTTGACATTCCGTCGAGCGACAACCCCCAACCTCCCCCCCGCCCCCCCTCAGCCTTCCTCCTCCCCCCCTCAGCGCACCCTCCACCCCTCCGACCAAGTCTGGCTATGTTCAGCTGTTGAATGAAGGGTGCCCGGGTTGACTGGGGGCTTCCTCCACGTATTATAAGCAAACACCTCTTATTTTCGCTGGCATGACTGTACAGGTCTCTCTTCAATCTGGCGAGCGGCTAATCCTGGCTGATGTAACCGCTTATCCAAGAGGGAGGGGTCTGTTCACCCAGCACAGCAGGCCCAGCGCATAAAAGCCTCGACCTCTTGTCTTTATGGGGCCATGTGTTTCAAATTAGAAACACATGGCCCCATAAAGATAAGAAAGTGCTTTGCGACAGACGCAAAGCAGGCCACCGAGTCCGGCTCGGAGGCGAAAGGGCGTCTACAGAAAACCCTAATTTCCAATGGCAGGCCACCGTTTAGCATAAACGGTGACGCCAGCCAATGGAAATGAGGGTCGGAGCTTAAAGCCCTCTCCTGAAAGTCCTTGTCAACAATAAATCTAGCGAGGCGAGCAACGCATGCGCTGCCACGCCACGCGAGACCTAAAAACAGCCTTTCAATAAAAGCTCTGACCTAGCAACTGGTAAGGAACAAAGGAATATCTGCAGTTTCAGTTTTGAAAAATGTTCTTGGCATCAAGGTGTCTACACACACACACACACACACATAAAATACAGACAATATACTCCACAGGATTAAAATCAATCACTTCACAGGCACACACAAACACACACATTCAAATTCGTACTGTAACATACAGAAAACTATTTTGTAAATACGTTGTGGTTGTTTTCAAACATCACAAAGCAAAACAAACACACAAAACACATACACATCCATTGAAAAACGAAACACGTTAATATGTATCTGAAAATGCACTATTTTCAACAGACACATCCCAACAACAATATAAATCCTATTACACACAGGACATCACATTTTAATGTGTTTTCAAAGAATGACTAGCAGTACACACAAAAGACACATAATGTGCACCGTAAAGTACATAACATCTATAACACATAAAAAATGTTTATGAAAAACAGAACATACAAAACATGCTGGTTACAATCCTTTGCTTTATTTGCCTAATAATCGCAGCTCACGCTTTCTATACAAGAATACGATTGTTTCAATAAATGTTGAAAATCCATTTCATATCTTTCTTGTGTTTATCTTGGGCATGCAGTCTAACAACAAAAGGGTTGATTTGTTTCCATGATTTCCTTGGGAATAAGAGTGGTCATGTTCGAGGTTGCTGATACCATCTGGTTCCCTGGTAAGGGTATGTGTTCAGATGGAGCACTGTGAGCTAGCTAGAAATTGTGTCAACATTTTCTGAGGGTATGTGTGGACCAAGTCCCTAAATTCTGAAGTTTATGTTGATCTGATATGCAGTCCTATTTAATTTGTAGGAACAGTATAACACCTTTAAATAAATATATAAGTAGTAAAAATATCACCTCCCACAATATTGACTACATTAATATTGGCAAAATAATCCACTTATAATTACAAAACATAAAAATGTAATTTACGTTAAACATAATATGAAAAAAACAGTAAGCAACATATAAACATAGTTTAACAACATAATAAACATACAAGATTACTAACATAAATATACATCACCCAAAATAATATTATAAATAAATACATCTCAAAATCAATTAAACAACTAAAATATATTTCTAATAACTACAAACATTTAAACAATATTTATAATAAATTTATATGTATATATAGATATATATATATGTATATATATATATCACAAAAGCAAAATTAACTAAATACATATTAAACATTATAAAACAAACATTAATTCGCGTTCAGAAAAAAAAAGATATAACTGAAAAAAAACTAACTTAAAGAGAACTAACCAAACAAAAAATCATAACTTAACAAAAAAATGACACACATAATTAAACCAAGAATATAAAAGGCACACAATTTGTATTTCCTTACCACTCGAAAAACTACAAAGCTGCGAGAAGAGGAGCCTCTACCACATTTCCTAACCAGAAGCTGAAAACAGAAGTGGGGATATACAACTCCCTTGTAAAGTAAGTAAAACGTATATTTAAGCTAAAACATACAATGAATTACAGTTAAAAATTTAAAATAACAAATAATTAACAAAACACTCTACTACTTTTATTTCTTTACATTTACTTACTAAAAAGAAATTACTACAGCATCGAGAAACTGCTAATCTACCGAAAAACAAAACTAGTCACATACCTGGAAAAAGACATACAAAAAGTACATTTAATTTATTACTAAACAGGAACTCACCCTAAAACTAGCCCCTACTACCTACAAACAAACATTTAAAATGAAGCAAATGCACTTTTTAAACCAACGGAAAATAAACCAGCTGCTCCACAGTACAACTACCCCAACGGAACAAGGACAGACATGCAAGTATAAAACCAAAAAAGTGGTTCATAATTTTATATGTGCGTAACAAACATATTATACATTTTAAGACTGTAATTCTTTATACTATTACACTATTTTCAGACATAATGACAGAAAGAGCAAGATACCTCACATCACAGAAACAGAAAAGAATGCATTTATTAACTCACTTACAACCATAAAGTACAAAGATGGAAACTGTCAAGTGGAAATGTACTGCATATTACTCGAATGCTTGATATGGGAGGGCCACTACAAAAGATGATGTTCTAATTAACGTAAGTGAACACAACCACCCCCAAATGTGACCGAAATAAAAATAAGACTCGTATTGCAAGATATAAGAGAAGGAGGCATCAGCACCCAAGATCCCCCAACTAAAATACTAAAAAATATACTCCCTAAAGTCCCTGAATACATCACAGGCCAACTACCAGCAATACCCATCTTGTAACACTTAGGCCCTGATCACGATGTCAGTCGGAGCTGCTTCTGATCGACATCGCAGTGGATTGGGAACCGACCAACCTCAGGTCGGTGGTTCCGACACCGCAATTAGGATGCGACTGCACATGGTGCGGTCGCAAACTTCCATTTGTCAATGGGAGCTTGTTCGGAGAGCCAAAACCGCCCGCAGCATAAGCTCCCATTGAAAAATGGAAGTTTTTAAACATCCGTTCACCGTGTGTAGGGATGTTAAGGGGGGCACCATAAGTGCCCCCCAGGACCACAAATACAGAGGGCCAGGGGAAGAGGGCCCTGCTAGGGGCCCATAAAAGTCGCTTTATGACAGCCTTTCCATGTCGGAAAGGCCGACATGGAAAGGCAGTCGGAAATCGACATCATAATCCCGACAGCGGAAATGCCGTCCTTAAGGGATTATGAGGAGCTTCTGACCATGGATACTGTCGGAATGCATCGGTCAGTCCCTCCGACTGCTGCCTCCGACCTCACACATCCTACTGCATCGGTTGGACCGCAGCAGTAGATGCGGTTCGGCCTGCAACCAACAAGTTGTCGGTTGTGGTCCAAACAGCATCATAATGAGGCCTTAAATTGCAAAAACAAACAAAAGCCACCAGCAATACCCCTCCTGCCCCTAGAAGATACCAAGATATCCAAATACCTGAACACTTAACAACCACACTGAGGGCCCGATTCCGATCTCGTTCGGAAAGCATACCGACCGAATCGGTTCCAGAATGCTTTCCGTACGGCTCGGATCGGGGGAGTCCGACCGAACGAGTACGATGCATCCGGATACGATTCGGATGGACTCCCACTGACTTCAATGGGAGCCTGTGTTCCGAACGTGAACACAGTCTCCCATTGAAGAAAGGGGTGGTTGGGGAAAATCGTGCCCCCTGTGGTGGGCACCCCATGGTGCCTGCACACATTGTGCATGTTTGGAAAGGAGGTCCCTTGGGTACCCCCACGAGCAAAATTCGAGGGCCCCGGGTAAAGTGGGGCCTGCTATGGGCCCCCAAAGACCGATTCCGGCAGCCATTTCGTTCCAGGCAAACCGAATTGGAAAGGCTGTCCAAATCGGTCATCGTACTCGCTCATTCAGAAACCAAGTCCATAGAGCTGTACGAATTGGCTCCAGAAAGGCTCGACCTGTCCGAATGCCTTTCAGAACCGATTCGGTCAGCCCTAATGGTTTCCAGGCATCGTACTTGGTCGTCCGGAACTGGGAACGAGTCAGTCGGAAACAAGGGCTCCAGATCGGATTTGGCAAACCCGAATCCAATCCGAAGCCCTTCCGACCAACATCGGAATCGACCCCATAACGAGGAACCCTTCCTCAATAACATAATCAACGATAAACAAATAATATTATTTTCTACAACAGATAACTTACTAAAACTAAGCCATTGTCAAACATTGAGGATGGATGAGACCTTTAAAATGTGCCCAAACCATTCACTCAGATATACACCATACACAGTGAATATCAAAATACAAATATACCATTCATATATGCCCTACTACCTAATAAACAAAGTAGAACTAAATCCCAACTATTAAACCACATTAAAATTGAAACAAACTACTGCCCACAAAAATAATAATTGATTTTGAACAAGCCATGTTTCAAACCATTTTAAAACTTTACACACTACAAGGCTCTTACTACCCTTACAATAAAAGTATTTAGAGACATCTCCAACAATCTGCAATAAGTGTAAAATATGCTACAAACAGCTAATATGCCTTTGAAATTAAAGAAATGATTGCAATAGCCTATGTTATTGTCACAGAGGTAGTTAACTACCACAATTCATTTATAGAAATGTTTTTTATCAACAAATTTGAACACAAACTAAGCCCCCTAATGGATTATTTTAAAGACACTTGGGTTTTGCCGACTGTATCGCTGTGGGTAAAGGCTCCAACCCAAAGTCCAAATACCATGGTGGAATGTCTATGAAAGCACCATTGCACAGGAAACCAAAACAAACAAAGCAGTGGAAAGAGATCACAATGCCTTTCAATACACACTAGGCAGAACTCAACCTACACTCTATAAATGTATAGAAGTCCTACAAAAAGAACAAAGCTACCAACAACTATAAATGGAACAATCAGTAACCCAAATTAAACCACAAATCAGCAAACAAATCAATAGGATGTACAACATGCTACAATGTAAAGTAAAACTCTTTATAAATAACAAAGGAGTACACTATTTATAATCAACATCCAAACTCATATTATAAAATTAAAAGTACCCTACAAACGACCCAAAAAACAAGCCCCTTGTAAATAGCAAACAGTTGTTTATACCTTTCTAAACCCATTTTGTGATTTAGTAATCTGTTACTGAATAACAAACTTGGATTAGTATACGGAAAAAACAATGCTGCAGTCACAAACCCTGTGATTTTTGGGGACTTGTATGCTTTGCAACTGCAAAACGGCTTTGTATAGCTGGCAATAAATCACATACAAAAACTTGGGGCACTGTCCTGTTCCCCTTCTGCTGAATATTGCTTTACAGCCAGAAAGCCTCAACACCACTAAAGAAGAAGTAGTAGACATTGTGGTCAACTTTATACTTGACCACTATGGTGAATTATGACACCTTCCACAAAAACTCAGCAGAGAGGCAGGCCACGTGGCACCATGTCACTAATAGGAAGAACGAGTTGGGGAGAAGATAAAGCACCGGGGGAGAGATAAAAGGAAAAAAACATTATGAGAGGTGAAATATTAAGGACAAGTTTGACGGGATACGTGTGGCAGCTGTCCTCCCTAGCAGAGGATCAAGTGCAGCAGCATATCCTCAATACAATACTCCTCCACCAGCTGCCTGTTCTGTCAGCTCTGGAGCCCATCATCATCAGGTAAGGGTAAGATAGGCAGTAAAACATCTCTGCCACTGACATGTCATCATGCTAACAAATCACATAGGCCAGTCATAATGCGGAGGGGCTACTTCGGCCCACACTGCACACACATGCACACAATGAAACAAATGTAACAGCATACACAACTGTTAACACTCATCTCCACACAAAAGCAAACAAATTCATATTAACAATTATCTCCTTTATTCTTCTAGGCCCCACATATGCACTGTTGCCAGCACCAACAGCTGCAGTCACATTTGGTGTGGCAAGGGCAAAACAAGGAATGGTTCCATAGCCCATTGTTTTTACCCACCCACGTAGCTGTCAAAAGCAATGTCAGTGCTACCCAAACAAAGTTAATGACTATTTTCAAGCAATACCATCTGTACAATATATCCGCTGTAGTAAGTATACCAAATATCCATGTCTGTCTCTGCACAACCAACATTGTCACAACATGGCAAACCCTACACAAAAACACCCCGACATCATTATTATTATTATTATTAATTCTTGTATAGCGCATAGCTACCTATAAGGTTTCCCAGCGCTGGAGGACATTGGTTGGTAATGTACTTGAGTTGCCGAAAATAGCTAAGTTTTTAACTGTTTGCGGAATGTGGTCAGGGAGTTACAACCTCTGATTGACTCAGGAAGTGTGTTACACAATTTGGGACCGATAAAGGAAAATTTCCGGCCACCTATGCGTGAGCGTCTGAATTTAGGCACTGAAAAAAGAGACTGGTTACTAGAACGCAGTGTATGAGAGGAGAGGTAAGGCACAGCTAGCTTTTGCAAACCTTTAGGGCTTATTTGGCTCTTGATCTTGTACATAAAGCAGAGAACCTTGAAGTTGATGGATTTATCCACATTGAGCCAATGGAGATCTTGAAGGAGGCTAGATACTGAAGAATGTTTGGGTAGTCGGAAAAGCAACCTAGCAGCCGAGTTTTGAACAATCTGAAGACATCTGATTATTGCCTTGTCAGCGCCCAAATAGAGAATGCTACCATAATCTAGTCTGATCTAGGATCATGGCCTGAAAGACCATTCTTTGGGCTGTAAAAGGGAGCATCCATCGAATCTTTTTAAGCCATTTCATAGTGGCGAAATAGGAAGAGGTCATTTTAGCTACTTGAGATTTCATGGACAGAGTGGCGTCCAGCCAGATGCCCAGGCTTTTCACCTTGTCATAAGGTATGGGGAGGAAACCCAAAGTGTCGGGCCAGACCTGAGGTCCCCAGAGCTGAGGATTTTTGCCCAGTAGTAGCACTTCAATCTTATCCCCGTTAAGTTCAAGGGAATTAGTATTCATCCAGTTGGCAACATCCCTGAGGCAAGATTTGAGAACTTGTGGGCCCAATTCCTGATCCGATAACAGAGAGAAAATTATTTGGGTGTCATCGGCGTAGGAAAATATGGTTAATCCGTGGCTTTCCACTAGATCCGCTAAAGGGCGCACGTATATGTTAAAGAGCAGGGGGCTAAGAGCAGAGCCCTGTGGGACACCCCAGGTCAATGAGTGTGTACTTGACGCAGTATCAGTGGAAAAAACATGAACTTTTCGACCAGCCAGAAAGGATTTTAACCATGCAAGTGCTGCATTTTTTAGGCCGTGTTGAGCCAGTCTGTCAATCAGCTTATCGTGAGACACTGTGTCAAAGGCCGCACGAAGGTCCAGAAGGATTAGTGCGGCAGTATCACATATAGTTTGCCCATACCACTATTGTAGGGGGTGTGTTTCCAGCCCCTCTGCCACCTTCCGCACCTTCATTCCTGCTGCTCTTCCAACAGTGCCAGTCAGACTGGGTGGATTACAAAGCTTTGTAAGTGTCCTTCCACTAGTACAGTAACATATAATTGCATTTCTGTTACAGTACATGGTCACCTACATGTTCACCCATGGTTTGTCAATAGCACACTAATTTATTTGCTACGTGTCTCAAAAAGCTATGTTACTGGCGTACTGGAAAGTGCCATGACATGTTACTATGGAAAATCATTCTGCTCATTGAAAGCACCATGAAGCATATATGTGTAATTTTGTCAAGACAATTGTCTATTTCCCTGCCCCATTAACCCAAGTTACATCCTGTATCTGTATGACATTTTGCACATTTCCACACTACCACAAGCCCAATGACCAACAAGAGTGTGTCTCAGAGCACCTGGGGGAGAAGTTCCTGATGAGGAGGTTTCCATCACTAGCTGAGAATTATCTGCAATCATGGGAGAAAAGACTTTGGGTATTGTATTGTATTGTATTGTATTGTATATAAAATTTATAGAGCGCACTGCGACCCCACGGGTATCCTGGCGCTTGAGCACATAGGTCAGTTATCTTAGAATATAGGGACAGTTGAAAAAAACACTATATTATACCCTGGGAAAGAGCCAGGTCTTCAATTTCTTTCTGAAAGACAATAGATCATCTATCTGTCTAAGTTCAGTTGGTAATTTGTTCCACGCCGAAGCTGCTGCAACGCAGAAAGCTCTTCCACCAGATCTGACTTTTCTGAACCTAGGCACTCTCACCAGTTTTGCTGAGGAGGAGCGAAGATTGCGTAGAGGAACATACCATTCAAATCTACTTTGTAAGGGCTTGGGCCCAATGCCATGTAGAGCTTTAAAAACTATACACATGGATTTAAATTGCACCCTCTGTACAACTGGGAGCCAGTGGAGCTCAGCCAGGGCCTGAGAAAGAGACGACTGGCGAGGTCTCATAAGTGCCAGCTTGGCTGCCATTGACTGAATTCTCTGGAGTTTCTCCATCAAATATTTGGGAGACTCCAGCAGTAGGGCGTTGCAATAATCCAGTTGGCTAAGGATAATACTTCTCACTATCAGTGGCCTGGTATACTTAGGCAACAGTGGGAGAATTCTACGTAGCACCCTCAGCAGGGCAAAGCATTTCCCAACTGTCTGATTCACTTGGGACTCAAGGCTTAATTTACCATCAAAACTGATACCTAAATTACGAACCACATTTGTCGGGGTCAAAGGGGCTGTCACTGGTAGTGGCCAGAACCCCGTGGGTAGTGAATAAGGAACCTTCCCCACTGAACAGCACAGAATCTCAGTTTTCTCCCCATTGAATTGCAAATAATTATTTTGAAGCCAAAGAGCCGTATCTTGCATACAATTATGAAATTTTTCAAGTGAAGTTGCCTGACAACCTTCCAGAGATAAAATCAACTGGGTGTCATCAGCATAGTTCGCTAAACTAATGTTATGTGACTTAATAACAGTCACCAGTGGCTTCATATAAATATTAAACAGGATGGGGCTGATTGCAGATCCCTGTGGTACCCCATGTAAAACTTTCCTATACATGGATTGATACGGGGGAGAGCAACCGCCTGTTCTCTATCTGAGAGGTAGGATTGAAACCACTTCAGTGCCAATCCACTCACACCTATTCTAGCAAGCCTATCCAAGAGTACCGCATGGTTAACCGTATCAAATGCGGCGGACAAGTCCAACAAAATCAAGATGGAGGCTTGTCCCCTGTCCGCCCGCATTCGAAGATCATCTAATACGGTCACCAAGGCAGTCTCTGTCCGATGTCCAGGACGAAAGTCAAACTGCACATCCTCCAGTTTATCATTGGCTTCTAGGAACTGAGAAAGTTCCCTACTAACCAATTTTTCGATGATTTTCACTGGGTAAGGCAGCAATGAAATAGGCCTGTAATTCTTCGGGCATGCTGGATCTAATGAATCTTTTTAAGAGTGGTGTGATCAGTGCTTTTTTCCAACTTACTGGTACCACTCCATTCTCCAAAGACTGCATACAGATCAGCCTAAGTACCGGGAGAAGTTTAACTCCTAAGGTTTTCCATAATTTATGAGGTAATGGGTCCAAAGGAGAGCCTGAAGACACACTTACAGCTAGTTTAATAAAATCATCCACTTGTAATGTTGGAAAATGATCAAAAGCGACTGCAGTCTCAGTAATTTCAGATGTACGACCCGTTTTTGCATGCGCAAACAGGTTTGCGACCCGTTTGCGCATGCAAAAACCTCATGGGCCATGTACAAAGCCTATTTAGCGAGTCGCAATTTATTTGCGACTCGCTAAATAGGTTTTGCGACTTGCTATTAGGAAGGGGCGCTCCCTTCCTAATAGCAACCGCAAAGCTATGTACCAATGTTTTGCAACCGCATCACTCGCAAATTACCACCCTCTTCATGAGGGTGGTAATGGAGTCGCAAATGGGAAGGGGTCCCCAGGGGACCGCTTCCCCTTTGTGACAGGCTCTGAAAATATTTTTTAAGGGCAGGCAGTGGCCCAGCAGGCCACCATACCTGGGAGGGCCTGCCATTCCCAATGGGGTCGCAAATTGCGAGTGGCTCATTAATATTCATGAGCCTCGCAATTTGCGACCCCATTGGGAATCGCAAACAGTGTCTCTGACACTGTTGTACATCCCATTTTGCGACTCGCAAATTGCAAGTCGCTATTGCGACGCAATTTGTGAGTCGCAAAATTGTTGGTCGTACATCTGGCTCCTTGTTCCTAAAGGAAGCCACTTCAGCTGCACACATCGAAGAAGAGGAGGAAGTTGTTAACCAAACACACAATGGCCCACCTACCACCTTCCTTGTCAGTACTTTTCACCTCTCTCCCTATCAAGTTATCATTCAGATTGCTAGCCCCACATACATGGAGCAAGGCCAATTGTTGATAGGAAGCAGGGTTCACCTATTCACATCCACATCACCTTCCCGCATGGTATTCCAGATGAATCCCTAAATAATACTTTTCTGTCCAGAAACAACTCCAGTGTTTTCTTTGGACTGCAGACATAGGAAACAGGACTCTGCAGGGAACCAATGGCTCTATCCCACCCTACATTTGCCACATTGAACATCGCTGCCCCAAGTCAGTCATCCATCTCCAATCTAAACATCTGTCTAAGTGAGACTACCATGTATGCATGGTGAGTTGGTTTAGGAAAAGCCAGCTCTCCGGGAGTAAGTCTTTGTCCACCAAAATTGTGAGGCAATGTGGTATTTCCCAACATGATGGAATCCATGCACTCCACCAACACCTACCAGGCGACCAGTAACAACCACCTACATGTCCACATTTGAGACCACTCATGGGCCATGGAATCCCACAATCAACTTCTACAGGAGACATGGTAGTTGCACGATGGATTTCTCCAAATGGTGAGGCACGAGAATGTCATGTTTCCTAATGAAGTCTTGAAAACCTGAAAAACTTCAAAATGCATCGGCCTGTTAGAGGATACTGGGGCAGCCCAAGAGGAGAGGAGTTAGATCCACTCCCTGTGTGGCAGAAAAGTCCTTCTCCAAGGCCTGCAGGATGGAATTTTTTCTAGCCACCACCTGCCTCAAAACTCCTGGATTAGCTCAAGGTAGGCAATGGATTGGGGTGGGGTGGGGTAGGGTAGGGAAGAAACAAGAGGGCAAGTGGTGTTGGAGGAAAAACGAAACCTTGGTTGATGTCCAGAAGATGATGTGACACAGCTTGTGAGAGGAGGGATGAGAAAGGTGGGCTCAGGCAATTTTGTTGAGGTTGCCTGTTCCACCGGGCACCATTGTATTTTCATGTCCAAGATGGCCACCTTCCTCACTGTTATACTGACATGTGGTGGTGTCCAGGATCACTGGCCGTCCCTCCATTGTACCTGACTCGAAGAGACGTTTTGGTGATGATCTTGTGCATCGCTAGGGGAGGGGAGCACTGACTGAGAATGAGATCGAGAGAGAGAGGGTGAAATACCAATTACAGTAGCCAGTCACTTCTGGATGTCAACATGTGATACAAATACTTCAGTGAAACACATGTACAGCACTTCAGTGTTATGTGTTACACTATAACATGCGTTTCAGACAATACTGTTGATGTCAGACAGGCCCCGTTGTCACAGGGGTCATAGAATCGACTGCACGACTTAGTCTATCCTGAACATGTATCTCCTTTCTGCATCAAAAGCTAACTTAAGAGTTCAACTTGCTTCAACTTCTCAAGCCATGTGCCAATACCATGTTGTGGTTGTTCCACACGCAAGGGTGCATGATAAATTTGCCATGGTAGCATCCATGTGCGTGCTCTTCCTATCTGGGGGCTTTATTGTCAGTTGAGCAAATTTCTAACATATGTTCATACACCCCACACCCCTGAACTAACAGAAGAAGGTGACATAATTAAAACTAGGCTGGCTAAGGGATTCTGAGGGATAACGTGGGAATAGGAGTTTCCACATCCATTCCAGAATTTTCTTAATCAACACCTATATATGTTTTAATACCAATTTGACCAACATCTTCCATAATCAGCTGAATCAGGATTACCTGAACACTCATATTAATGCCCTAAGTGTATGACACAAAATACAGAACTATCAGAAAATAATAAGACAATCGCACTTGCAATTATATTAATATTTGAATCAAAAGAACTGATTATTAGTGCTGATGGGTATCGTCTCCTGGGCTCAAGACGTTATTAGTATTTAGGTTCGATGCGTTTTCCTTAAGAGGCGAAAACTTCCCCAATCTGCACTCACTCAATTGTGTTTAAAGAAATAAAACGTTGATCCAAAGGTAATCTAAATTTCAATTTATTTACTTTGCTTTTCTATTTATCTTGCTTTATTTTGTTCTTCAATCATCGGTAATGTGCTATCCCTGAGACCACTGACATCACAAGATACCAGGAGGGACGTTCCTCTCGCAAGAGATAGCCCCTGACGAAGGGCCCAGCCCGGAATGCATTGGGCTTGCCATTAAGGAATGCCTTAAGTACAAAATATTCTGATGTTGTAATGTGAGAGTAATATTACCGATGATTGAAGAACAAAATAAAGCAAGATAAAAAAGAAAAGCAAAGTAAATAAATTGAAATTCAAATTACCTTTGGATCAACGTTTTATTTCTTTAAGCACAAAATACAGAACAACAGTGACATAATACCGATTGAGAGAAATCACAACATCACAGTGCTTGACATGCTATAAAAAATCAAAATTAATCACAACCATGCTGCTGCTCTTGCTCATCTGCTAAGTAAGGTGGTCCAACTAGGCTTTCTCAAGGGCCCTCCACTGCAGTGGGTAGACCCAGGACTGATGTTTAGTTTGATGCCTCGTGACCATCCCCAGGATGTTCAGGACCTTGATCTTGAATCAACTACAGACATCCTCACCACAATGCACTTCCTGGCGATAGACTGCCAGATCACCAGGTGAGCTTTCTGGCTAATATGGGTATTGGGTTCTTAATAAACCTTTGAGGTCCCCAGCGCCACTATTTCAATTTTCGCCTGAATAAAGTTGGAGGCATGCACAGTTTTCTACTCGGCTATTATGAAGGCATTTGGGGATGGACCAACAGCAGTTTAGAGTTGGATGATGGGCTGTTCTCTGGATGGTTGAAGAATGGTCTATTTTACCATTTCCAAACTGTTTGCTTCTCAGTACACGTGAATGGCGGAATAATCCGCTTACATGGAGTGTACTCACATAGAATCTGAAAAAAGGCAAAAAGAGGTGATGCATGATGGGAGGGATACAACAGTCCTTGAAGCTAAGAGGAGTCAATAGGGATGATTTACACACTTGTGAACCTGCAGCATCTGACGCATTCACTGAGTAACATTGTTCGGAATGTTACACCTAGTAGATGTATGTACACACACAGTAGGTGTTAACATTCTGCATGTGTCGAATGGGAGAAAGAACAAAAAATCACACACATTCACCATACTAGTGCAGCGCACAAGTCAGCTGAGGAAGGCGCATATACTCTATGGCCGTTCGCGCTGGATGCTTTGCTGTATCATGTTGATAACCATGAACAAGGGGCTACCCAGCAATTTTCGGAACCTGGGTAATATTAACAATGATAAGACAAGTATGTCCCAGAGGATATACTTACAACATATGAAATATGAATACAACTTATTCAAAAGCAATGATGGTGCTGTGTAAAGGAGGGATGTGCTGATGAATTACACAAGTGAAAAAACATGGTCATCAATAAGACAATACTTATCCCGGGTCTGGTGGCTTAGTGGTCTAATGTGTCCACTGCATGGGACTGTGTTTGACCTTATGGTCACAGGTTCAAATCTCCGTTGGTCCATTCAGACTTTCATCCTTGTGAGGTCAAAACAATGATTACCATTGAGTTAGGTAACAATAAACATCTGTTATTCAGCACCTTGATACCATTGGGTGCGCTTTACAAATACGTGTTATGTTATGCTAATAGATAAAGTTTATCATAGTAAGCCGGGAAAAGGCTGTATTTATTTTCATATGCTAGGACTGGGACTAAATCAATGCTACAAATCCAAAACTAAGTAATGGTCCCCCTCATATAGAACAAGACGTGGATTGGACAAGATTATCTCCTAAATTTGAGTTGTTTGGGGACAGCAGTATTTGGACCAAACATTCTGGCTACACTGATCAATTTTGGTCCCTTCAACTTTCCACAGTGCACACATTCCATGCTAGTTCAAATCCATTTGAGGTATCTGGGGTCAAGAAAGTGGGCCTGATTCACAAAAGGCCTCAGCACTCATGGCGGAGGCCCTGCAGTCCTCGGGGAGTCCCCACATTCGGGGCAGAATCTCTGCATTAAGAATTCTCATTGTGAAGATTCTGCCCCGAGTGCGGAGACTCAACATGACTGTGGGGCCTCCACCACGAGTGCGGAGGCCCTTTGTGAATCAGGCCCAGTCTCTTCTTGGTATTGAAATAATTTCATACTCAACATATCCAGGATACTACTTTGGGAAATCAAGACACCACCCAGTGTGTTAATCTTTCAAAAGACGGATCGAAATCATTATGTCTAATATATCTATTGTACTTCAACTTGAATATATTGTACTTTATCAATATTTTATGGGGCTCGTCTAACTTTACATACTCTCTGCTGTCTAAATGCATGCCTTCAATATGAAAACTGCATAATATAGCCTTAAAAACTCATCTGGGGGTTGATCTCTGCATGAAAAGTGCACCAAACGTTTGGTTGCAGACTAAGAGACCCCCGTTTAATCTGATCATTTAACAGTCAAAGAATTTTGCTTCTTAATAGTTGTAACCAAAACATATATCAGAACAAATCTGAATAAATGTAAAATGTAACATATAAACCACTGACTTTTTTAGCTCATTCAGCTTGATAAACTCATTTAAATTTGGAATACTTTAGACTCTGGTGGATGGCCCACCGGTCCGTCAAAGAGCTAGAGGATCAGATGCCCTACAGAGCTGCTACAGAAACATACTTCACAGCATTGAAGGTCTGCATAGTGAGCGCCATGTTTAAAGGTCAGTGTTGCCAATTGTTTTTGTACTCAGAAAAAAATCTCCAAAGTGGAAGTTTGTTTGTCACTACAAAAATTAATTGCGAATGGAATTTCCTCCCAGAGAATTGGGGGTATTTAAAATTTTTCCTCCCAATGTCTGCCATGCCTTGGGGTTTTCCAGTACCACCAAGCTCTAAATCAGGCCCCTTAGTTTCTTATTTGGATATGTTCAGCCGATTGCTTGAGTAGATGTCAAGGATGGGCAGAGCATAAAGTATTTTCGGCCAATGATCAATGCTTTCTTTTTCTCCACCTTTATTCAATGCAATCTGGAATAAAACTGTGGTCAGAACTCTCTTAAAGAAGGTTCATCAGTATCTTATGAACCATGTAAACCATGGCCTCTCTTGCAACTCACTTCCTCTTCAAAAACGAATAAGAATAATGTAAAAAAAAAATTCTTAAAGACGCATCTGTTGTATGATGTGGCAAAGGCTTTTCTCATGCAATAATCAGTGATATTATCATAAGTAGATGGCATATATCTAGTAGTGGATGGGGTAGTGTTGGTGCCTTGATTTTGCCAGACCTGCAGGCATCAGACACTCCTTAGCTACTCAAAGACATTGGTCTTCTGAGGAACAGTGGTTGATTGAATATCACGGTTTAAAACATGCACACTACCCAACAGAATATTGTTGCAGATATAAAACTGACGCTAATGTGCTATGGAGTTTAAAGTATTTCTAAATTCAATAAGTTTTTATTGGTTGTCCAATATACATTGACAAAAGCGAAAATATAAGAGAACATATATATAATGCACAAAAGAATAAGATAAATACAAAGCAAAAAGATAATGTACAAAAAAGATACTTGTTCAGCGCAATACAATACACAGCAAACAATTTTACATAGCCAGAGTGTAATGAGAAAGGTGCCGTCTAAATCAAGTATAAATATCCCAAGGTCGGTTTCGCATTTCTATTTTCCCCTTGTGTACCTTTTTACATTTTTACATTACTGGGCTCGTGTGTTGGTAAGGGGGTCTTAAAGGAGATAGTGTTAGGGTTGCATCCCCGGTAGTCGCAGTGAGTGGTTGTTTAATGATAGTAGTATTCGGGGCTCACGATGGTTTATATGATTCGAAGAAAATATCAAGAGAAAGCCAAAGATGTCTAACTGGGTTTTTCCATGGGGAGTTATGAAGCACAATATTGTCTGCCCCTCGAAGGTTGGCGATCCAGTTTCGCCAACAGTCAAAGGACGCCTTACTAGTATCCTTCCAGTTGGTAAGGATGATTTTGACAGCCGTTATTATAAGTATGTCAAGGAGTGCTTTGTCGTTTTCACTCAATAAGCCTGTTCTTGTGGGAGCGAACAGAAGTGACGGCAGGTCATTACAAGCCTCGAAGGGAAGAGTTTAAAGTATTTCTGAAGCCACTAACTGAAGAGTTAAAAATGATTTTTTAATAAAGAGATTTTTTTCCAGGTGAGTAAGAGTGAAGTCAACATTTAAATGTAGGCAGGAGCAGGATTGTGGAGACTCTTTGGTTTATGCATTTTAATTTATTAACAGTTTGGATGAGGCATTTTGAAATAGAGCTAAAAACCTTCCTATTACTTTTTGCGATTTAAAGGTAGTTACAGTTTTAAAAGTCATTATACTTAACAATTTAAAAACTATATCAACTAAAATCATAGAACAATCATTGATAGTTTGGGGAAGATGCAATATTTTCAGGCCTTCTTTGATAGTGATTTTCTTAACTGATAAAAATATTCTACACAAATATCGACAATGAACATTTTTCAGTGGTAGACACAAAAACATGTTTTATGTCTTGCACTGCATTATAACGTACATTACAGTTACCCTCCTTTCATATAACTTTTTTCCATCTCCACAGTAATATCTGTGAAGGTAACCCATTTCTTCGCAGATTTAAAGGAAAACAATACACATATTTGAGATCATTATAAAAGTCATATGACTTTGACACCTAATCTATGTAATAGGCTGATAAAAAGAATTCAAACTGCATACTCAAACAATGAGACAAATTACAACAATAGCATTCTTAGTTACTCATTTAGCGTGCTGGTAAGATTTCTATTGTCTAAAGTTTGTGGTGCTAAAACATTGGCTTCCAATGATAAAGTAACAATTTTCCAATTTTATACAGCATTGCTAATTCCTCATTAATTATTTTATAAGGTTCGCCTGCCAGTTTTACCGAAGAGGCATCACTCAATGGAAATTATTGCAGGAAATGAGATATAGAAGAAAGCTGAAAACAGACATTTTTCAGGACATAAGCTAACAACACAGGGCCTGCCCGGTGACAGAGTCAATGGATGGCACCGACGTGTTGCCTCGGGCTGTACTCTGTTCTAGTGGTA
Organism: Calotriton arnoldi; assembly: GCA_963921515.1. Classification (NCBI taxonomy): domain Eukaryota; kingdom Metazoa; phylum Chordata; class Amphibia; order Caudata; family Salamandridae; genus Calotriton; species Calotriton arnoldi. The sequence continues at coordinate 30,091 of CAWUFW010020577.1, read as the reverse complement.
CTGAAACAATTTTCAGAATGGGGGTGCTGTCAACAATGTTGCATGCCTGACTGAAGTCTTGGGGATTTAAAAATATTCAAGGGTAGCACGTAGCAGTGCACAAAGAACAAGAGTTCTAATATGATATCATATGAAATCTCTTTATTGATGTCATAACTACACTTCCACAATTGCTTTACTAACCTTGTTGCTTTCTCCAATTTGCTTGAAAATGCATCATTCGCCCAATCTTTTTTCCAATTTTCCCTTGGGGAAAACCCCCCTTATGGCAGTCGGGCTCGCTCACTGAGCTCACTCGCCACAGTGCACTCACCCCAAACTTTTACGCCTCACCACTTTCAAATGTCACTAGCCGCCACTGTACCTTTAAGTTTGTTTCAAGGAAGCTGAACAGAACAAGCATTTGCAATGCAATAGGTCTCGCATTTACGCGAGTTTGAGCTATTTGCATTGTAAATGACAATGCCTTTTATTTCGGTTTTGGTTTTTAAAACATAAATAAAAGGCACTGTCATTTACAATGCCAATGGCTCAAACTCTCGTAAGTGCGAGACCTATTGCATTGCAAATGCTTGTTTCACCTGCTCACAGTAAAGCTTGTTCCAAGGGTACCAGGATGTGTGCGCCGGCCCGCAGGTCTAGTTGCTGGCGCGCAGCTGCAGAGGGGTGTGAGTATGCTGCAGTCTCAGGTTTGAGTCCTGTTAGGTCGGACCTAGCTCTTCACCCTCGTAGACAGATGAAGTGAGTGAGGTGTGTTGGATAATAAGAAGATAGGCGTTCAAAGCGAGTTCACTTTGTGTGCATATATATAAATGGCGTCAATTATACGGGTTTTCTGCATATTGTTTAGATTACTGGGGGGCAGGGCAGGTTTAAACCCAGCGCAGCCATAGCATGCAGTAGAGTGCAGGACTTCTTCTGAAAAAAACCTCTGTATCAACAAACCAAACAGCAGTGCACACAGGCAGAGTCCTGACAACTGTTCCATACAACCTGTTTTAGTCTGGTTTACAAAGCGTGGGCGTGGCCGGACTGGCAGGCAAAGGGGCAAAACAGGGTCCGCAGAGGTGCAGAAGTGCGCTATATCTGACACAAACAGCCTGATGAGATTGAAAGATGCGTGGTGCTGGTGCGGGGGGTGCTGCCCCCACAGATTCGTGTAGTGCGTGCTGCACTCCCATTAACCAAGCCTGGGCTCTGTGGGAGTAAATGAGCCTGCACAGAGGCAGCAGGCGGGAACCAGGTGCTAATGTTGCTTGTACCAACTAAGCATCGTGTTGATAAATAAGCCCCGAAGAGATACATAATCAAGTGAGGTGAAAAATCTTGGAAATGGCCCCTCGGTCTCAGATTACATCCTGCCTCTTCTCCGTGATTGCCAATTTGGGCTCCACTAACTCAGCTCAGTCACACTGACGTGTCCAGTCCCGCGAGGCTGCAGGCTACATGATGCCAACACAGACGGGACTCGTCAAACGTGGGCCGGATTGCACACATTTTACACCGATGCTGTGCACCCGTTCCTCGATCATGGAACCGACAGACCAGGGAAAGCAATCAGCATTAGCTCTGCTCCGGTCAGTCGAATTAAATGTTATATTTGCTCTGGGTTGTCCACGGCTGAGACTGTACCGTGCACCAGTGTAAATAGGCAAATAGCCCTATTCGAAGGCGGAGGCAGTGAGCGTGAGGCTAAGTAGGGCACGTTAGGGGGCGCCTCTGCCCCGGTCCCGGATTCACCATAACAGCCCCGTCCCATCGTCCGCTCCAGTCCTATCCCCGCACCCATTTTTAAACATGGTAAAATTGCACCTTTTTGTTAAATCACTGTCAGTGATCTATGAAATGCATAACCTGAGTTTTCATCTGCGAGCATTCCCCAAAACACCATCACTGTAAACACTCTTTTCTGAGCTGCTGTGTAAAAACAAGCGCTCGCCATCTGTTTTCACTCAGCCGCTTGTTTATATTTGCATCGCGCTTTCTCTTTCACTTTAAGTGAAAGCGCGATGCAAATATAAACAAGCGGCTGAGTGAAAACAGATGGCCCCCTACTAAAGATAAGAAATTGCTTTGCGACAGCCGCAAAGCAGACGAGCCAGTCCGGATGGGCCGGCCGAAAAGGCGAAAGGGCGGCAACCAAAATACCCCATTTCCAATGGCAGGCAACCGTTTAGCATAAACGGTGACACAAGCCAATGAAAATGAGGGGCGGGGCTTCGAGTCCCCTTCTGAAAACCCCTTATCCACAATATCTCTCGCCGAGCGAGCAGCGCATGCACTGCAATGCTAGGCGAGACCTAAAATCGGGTTTCTGGACATGACCAGCATGTAACACAATCCTCACCTTATGTACACAAAAAGGCCTATGTCTGTGGATAGCTATCTGTTTGAGTGGGAAGGATGGACATTTTGAATTGCTTTAGATAAAGAAAAAACTATCTAAAGATCTATAGATAATACCAAGTAAAGTTGTAATGTTGATAGGGGAGAAATGTGTCACAAAGGTGAGGCCTAGAATGGACAGGTGTTAATGTACATGCAGACACAAAGAAGAACATTCCCCAATTAATTGTGAATTTTCGTTACCTTTCATCAACATCATGGAACAGACAATTTGGGGTGTGGGTAGTTGTAAAAATCCTTTTATCAGGAGGTATTCTGGGTGCTAAAAAATTAAAATGTTAGTGTTTTCATTACTTTCATGATTTCAACATATTGACAATTTCTTGAAGGTATGAGGCACAGTTTTCATTATGTCAAATGAATATGCTACATCAATTTGAATGTTTCCAGAAAATAATATAACTTTTATATCAAATAGCAGAGAAACTTGCTTGTAAAAAAAAATAAGCATATTGCATCTGTTCTGTGCCGACTGAAACTCGCCACAGAATAGAGGCTGTTCCCTGAGATATGTCAGACTGGAAAGATATAAAATAGGAGTCAGGTAGTGTGGAACATGGGGTTTCAGTGAGGACTGCTTCCGCTAGGGGCAAGAAGCAGGACTTTGTAATGCTGCTTATTATTGTGAGGGTTACGCAGCGGGTCTTTTCAATCCATCAATGTTAGAAGTGTAAATAAGATACCTGTATCCCTACGTTTGGTATATTTGCAGTGAGCACCAGGGGTCTGTGCTAAATGCATGTTTTCTGATGTGCATGGATGAGTGTGATGAGTCAGGGAGTATCGGGATCTGCACTGGATTTCAGTTGTGTGTGAAAAGCGTAGATTTGGATGCAGTGGCCTTGAGGGGTGTTTTGGATGTCCCAGGTTGTCTGGAAAAGGGATACTTAAAATGGTGGCGTGTTGATGATGTTATTGGCAGTGGCAGGCTGAAGGAAATACTGAAGGCTACAGTGTGGAGGAAGACTCTGTTAATGGGTGGTGTCCGTTTCCTGCTGTTTCCAGTTGGAATCCTGAGTTATTGGGGAGGAAGAAGTAGATGAAGAAATATTTGGTGGAGAAAATTCTGCGGGGATGCACAGGGTTTCCTATACAGTTAAAAGTGGATTATGGTGGGAAAACTTATGTGTTCACACAAGTGTACTCAGTTATTGTTTTTCTTAGAGGCTATTCCATCTGTCTAGGGGGAAGGAGGCTCTGAGTGATGTACCCGATCTTTCTGAGAGGTTTCTAGGATAGATGGGATGAAGTATTGTTGTGAATATTTTCATCTTGCTATATTTTACGGAATAAACACATTTAAACCACAAAACATTTTTCATGTTTGCATTTAGTTTAATGTCAGGCCCTGATCTGAAGGCTGCCAAAATACAAAGATTTTTTACCTTCATATCCAGAGTGCACTCTCACTGCAAACAGCATACAGCACAGCTGGTGTTGAGAATCCTTTGCTTCTTGGACTTTGAGAAGATAAGGGGTCATCCGAAATGGGTGGTAATCGACTCCATTTTCATGATTCTTGCTACTGCTGTCAAAAGAATTATGTGAAGTAACTGTTAACAAAGGTAGTTAAGCTTATCTCTGAGTTTCATGCTGCTTTTTTGGTCATCTGGATAAAAGTCTGGAGATTATGGAGGTGATGGTGACATACAACAAAGAGATAGTTCAAGTGCTTATGGATGAGAAGCTTTATAAAATGTTTTGGGGAGGACTTCAGATTTAGACAGTTTTTTCTTATTTAGAACCAACACATTTTCTTTTTCAGTCCACTTTATTTTTTATTGTTGGAATACTTGGTTAAAAGTGAGATATATGAAAAACACACGTCTTCCAACTGGCTGCAACATCTGCATTTTTCTTTTGTCTGCACTTATTTAAGATATGCACAATTCGGATGCATCATGTAGATTGATACACTTCTTTGCAAATGGTTTAAAGTTCATCTGCTGCAGAGCTCGAAACATGACTTTTTGGATCAAAGAGATGAGGTGATCAGGATGAAGATTTGCAACCCCACTTTGTGCCAAGCTAGTGATCACCTATATGCATATTTCTTGTGAATCTCAGTTATAAACCACATGATACTGATCTATAAAATGGTTCTAAATGTTATTAGTGAAGATGGTTATGTGTAGATTCATAAAACGAAAAAGTCGGCACATAAGACAGCAAAGTTCACAGTTCTTTCCAAAGAGGAAAACCCATTGCTTCACTTAAAGTGATTCTTAGATGGCAAAATGGTGAAGGAATTAAACAGGAGTTCAAAGTATGAGCTAATTGTTAATGCTACAAAAATATATTGCAAAACTAACTTGGGCTCCATTGATGGAATATGGACAAACTCAGGGAATCTGAAAATCTCAGTTAGAAAACAGTCCCATGGAGGTAGCAAAATATATGGGAAGATTCATAAAAGCATGTATTATCACAGGAACTGGTCCTACAGGAGTACTCTTTTATGTACTCCTACCTTCCTTTATGAATCAGCCCCGAAACGTCCAAGTACATATTAGTAAACGTGCTTTGTATTTGTCCTAATTGTACATACAAATTCCCAAAATATTACCAATTTAGTCACATTTTAAATGCTTGAGCCAATACGCGAAAGGGTGTAAGAGTATGTGAAAAAGTAATACTGGGGGTACTACTTTATGTACTCCAAAAAGCCTTTGTGAATAAGCTTTATTGTGTTTTTGAAAAAAAAATGATTACAGTGAGCTTGGTATGGGAGAGGCATTGTACTTGCTTGGAGAGGCCTGGTGTTTTTCTCTGTTGCTCTACTGGGGTAACATAATTAAGAGGAAGACTGGTTTGTACTTGCTGCTTCTGATGGAGAAACAAAGACCCAGAAAGAGGATGTCTGGATTGCCTTTCTGAATATCATGTGTTCATGTTTTAAATGCTGACTGGATGTGACGCCAATTGTATCTGAGGTTTTCTTGTTTTTCATTCCAGTTTTTTCAGATAAGTGAAGAATACCCGGAAATGTTGATGATGGATGACATTCTCATTCTATCTAAATTTCACACAACGTCTATTTTGCGTTTTTTCATTCTGGTACTATTTGCTTATCCCTTTAGGTCAGGCTTGGCAATGCAGCTTGTTTCCAGAGAATGGGCTGTGTTCCAGCATCTTTGTGTCACTTATTTGTTTTAGTCAGACTACTTCACTCATTGCTTTAAGACTTATCAATCACATTTTAGAGCATCCCAGAAGAGCATATTTCTCTCACCTCATGCTACTTGTTGCTAGGAGTATTATTTTGCCTCCAGATGGGTGCTTTTCTTACAAGGGTGAATTTTGCATCAGAAAGAGTACAACCAACATAACACTTTTTGTCACATTTAATTGTTCGTCTCATACATGGATTCTAAACAGAAAGTAACCAGTTTTTCTCATAGCTGAAAGCATTTTGTAATGTATTTTTCAGAACTTGATTTTCAGCCTGATCCTAAATGGCTACCTAATTGCAATTTTTTTTCTATTTGACATTAGGACACTCTGATCCCCAATTTGGCTGCCCAAAGTCTCAACAAAATCTGCAGTCTCATGAAACTTTGGAAAGGCTATACTGCGGTCAAGACATCCACATGCCAAAGAAAAAACTCACCAACAGTCAGACATCATCTCTTCATGTGCAACTTATGCTTCTGCGTCAACTCCAGTTTGTGGACGGATGACGATGGAGGAGTCGGTGCCAGCCTCTGGTGGTGGTGGTGTTGGTGTTCAATGCCCTTGGATCGGCTGGGGCATGAGGGGTGATCGGGGTCAATGCCCCTGGCTTAAGGCTTGGCAGGCTCTGAGGCCTTTTGTTGGTGCAGCCCAGACCCCAGTCGGGCCTGTGGCTAGTCTTGTCTCAAATGCCATGTTCATGGCTCGATGCACAACTCCCTTAGAGCAGTGCTCTGCCACGGCATGGGGTCCTTTTTGGAACTTGTTTTTGTCCTAAGTCGCAGGCATATTCACACCCTGTGCATTGTCTTCATCAGGGGCCCCATCTTGTGGAACAAAGCCCTCCCACTGATTGTCAGACTAGCTGGACAACACAGACTCCGGATGGGGCTATGCCATTGGGAGCCTGGACAGTCCAGCTTTTCCTGTTCCTGGGCGCCAAGGGGATCTTCCTACCAGAAAATGCCTGGGATGCCGGATAGGTCCTGGCATTACATATTGCTGTGTGTCTCGTGGCATTCTCTCCAGGAACAAAGTGTTTTCTTCAAATAGAATGCGAGGCTCAGCAGGCAAGTGGAGTCATCATGGTTGGGGGATAGGCACAGATTACACACTTCATGGTGGTCTGTCCATGGATATTTGGCATGGCAGCAAGGGCAATTCTGGAATGGGGTGCATTCCATAAGCTGTGCAGCATTCTCAGGCTATGGGGGTCAGGAACAGTGCTGTGCCATCGAAGAAAGACAGGCCCTTGATGACTTTGGCGAAGAGGACAGTCTTCGAAGGTACTGAAGTTTGTGAGCATCAAGGAGAAATGGTGTTCAAGCTGGAAGCATCCCAACAAGGCAGGGTATAGGAAACACAGAAGGGCCTGACAAAACGTGAAGAAACACAATGATGTTAGAGCCTGTTAGGTGCACGACCGAACTTGATCGTGAAAAAAAAACCTTCTATGATGAAGTTGTTGCCCATGCGCAATATACATCAAGAGGAGGGGTCACAGCATATCTTGTTACTTGAGAGACTTCTTCAAACAAAAACAATTTGCAAATGTCTGGGCCCAACACTAGGTGGAAGGAATATGCTAAGCATGTGTATCAACAATCACACAAGACACAAACATACTTTTCGTTCAAAATAAAAACTCAAATAAACATGTCTTGGTTGAAGAGTGGTTAAAAACATATATAAGATTGCACCATCATCTATTTGCTGCAAAAAAAAAAGGTTAAGGTGATATAGGGTGACAGGCACTTGGGGGCATCCGGGGGAAGCCGCACAGGGCTGTCGTGTTTGCGTCCCTGTGAACACGATGATAGGCCTTGAGTGCTGGCGCTTCGCTGCAGTGATGACACACACACTCACTATATGTATTTCGGCAGTGGCCGTGAGTGACTAATAGCCCATTTATTTATACCTTCTGGGCTGGGCCCGACCCTCAGGGTTACAGAGACCTGGCGGGACTCAGTTTTTTTACAGGTTACTAGGAAAATGGGTGCTTGTGACCAGTTATGAAGGTAAGGTTTGTACCTTTTAAATAGCTTTCCAAATTTATGAATTTCTTCTCTTTTAGAAGAAATAAGGAAGCTTATTTATTTTTTTCAAAGAGGGGAAAACAGGGAAAATGAGAGAAGTGCATTTATTTTAAGGCTTCTCCTTGGTCACCCTATCCTGCAGGCCCCAAACACAATTTAAGGAAGGGGCTTTCTATACTGATAGTCTTTGTGGCTCTGCATTTCCAGTGCTCTAAACCATGGGGAAACATTCTCAGAAGAGATGCCATTCCTCACTTGACTGCCCTAGCCAAAAATGTCTACAGAGAGTAGCTGTAGAACAGGGGCAGTCCAGGTCCCTTACCTTTTCTGATAGAGACCTGCAGAAAATTCTGAAATCCTTGCCAGAAGTTTACAATCATCTTCCTCCTTCATATTCTTCCTCTGGAAGATACGATTTTTCAGTTTCTTGCCCATCTACAATATCCTCCTGGGCATCCCAGATTATGATGAAGAGCAAGCTGGGTTTTCTGTAAAATCTCCTACTCCTAGGGCAAGTATATCCAAAGGGAGGGTCTAAAGCAGATAATTTCTTATTTATCCTGCAACCTTCAACTACCAGTCAAAGATTTTCAAGCAAGTTCAAGCAGGGATTGTTTTTGACAGTTTCACAAGCCTATCATTCCTAGAGTACCCGTCATTCCAGTAGTGATTAATCTTCTTAAACGGGAGTGGAAAAATCCTGAAATAATTTCTTTTCCGAGATTTATGGGATGTCTCCATCCTTTGGCAAAAGGAGTCTCAGAACTCCCACAGACATTGGTTGTTGACCCTTTTTGGCTACTCTCATAGGGAAGCTTTCAGATCAGGTGTCTCTACCCAATCCAACTGATAAGAAAGCAGAGAGTGCCCTAAAGAGATCACATGCTGGCCTTAGCATGGCTTTGAGATTGGAGATATACACCGTCCAAACCTTCCAATCAGTTGTCAAAGACTTCTAGGTTCTGTCCTTCAGCATTCAAGATGGAGATCTCTCACATCTCTTTGGTAGAATGGAGATTTATGTGAAGCTTTTATCAGATCTAATGTTTGATCATTTCAGAGCTTCAGCCATGGCCTCTGCAGATGCAGTAGCAGCAAGATGTCATCTTTATCTCCATGGATGGAAGGTTGATGCCGCCCAGAAGAGTTGTGTATTGAAAATGCCATATTCAAGGAATATACTGCTTGAAGAGGAGTTGGAAGAGGTGCTTTGGGAGTCTTTTAAATCATATAAGCATACACAGCCTTTTCCATATGGGCAGAGACTTGCCGAGAGTGGGAAGAAGTATGAAAATTACAAGAACAGGAAGCATGACTTATTCCACAACAGGTCACAGCCCAAGGGCACCCACTCTAATTCTTTATCCTGTCAGCCAAGTAGTAAGGGTGGGCACGAGCAGTGCTCCTGACTAGTCCGGGTACATCAAGACCCCAGCTGGAGGTTGACTTCTTCATTTTCAACAGATTTTAGAAGAATAGGGGCAACATTTTGGAAGAACACGGAGTAGAGTTAAGGATTGTCTGATTAGAAGCTGAATTGAAGAAAAACAAACAAACAAAAAGAAGAAAACTACTGTACTGAAGAAGCCACTTACCAAACTTCACTACAAGCTATTAGAACTAGGTGAATTGAACTGACTCGGAGATTGTGTTGCATTAGCAATATATATAAATATATTATTGGTTCAATTTCCGTAATAACAATAATAATGATCACTATAGTACTGATAGGATTTTATCTAGTGCCAGAATCAGAGCTTAGAGTAAAGAATGTTGCTAACTTGCACAATTACAACACTTGGGAAGACCATACATACCTGACGAGAGTAAGGAAGTAGAAAGCTTTGCCACGAATATTTCAAGTTTAGAACCTGAATTGCCTGATTTGGAAACACTAATGGCTCAATAAGGATGGCAGGCGGAGTCCGCCCGCCACCCTAACGGCAATCAGGACCGCCTGACAGGCTGTCGGCGGTCCCGACACAGGCATTACAATGCGACCACCACTGCGTTGGTCACAATGCCTATGTTTTGCATTGCGGCGGGTGCTGCAGGCTGCATAGTGCAGGGATATGTAGGGGGCACCATAGGTGCCCGCCAGTGCCCACAGCTTAGGGCCAGGGGGAAGGGAAGCCGGCTACGGGCCCCCAACGTCGCTTTCCGCCTGCCTGTCCATGGTGGGATAACCGCCATGAACAGGCGGGCAGAAAGGACACCGTAATCCCTGCAGCAGTGCCTGGTAGGCACCGCCACCATTGTGGGGACTACGAGCCCCTCTGCCGCACCGGCGGGCTCAAGGAGCCCGTCAGATGTGTGGCGGTCGGTCTTTCCGACCGTCACACATCCGTTCGCCATTGAAATATGGCGGGCAGATGTGATGGGTCCGATGGCGGTGGGACCGCCACCGACCGGCTGTCGGTGGCGGTCCCACCGCCATCCTAATCGGGCCCTCAGTTTATTTGAAAACTTTAGGAAAGGAATTACCACAATTGGCAACTGGTTTTCCATGGCTGGAAAGGGTATTTTAAAAGCTAATAATAGTGGGGCTCTGTCTTACATTTCTTTGTGCACAATTCTTGGGCTGGAAATATATGCTTCAGAAAAGGAAGGAAAAGTTGGAAAGGAAATGGTATGAGAAGGATTTTAGGATTAAGGGGTATTATGAATGACGACTATATGTGCTCATTAAAATGTAGAGGTCTAGAAAGAAAAAGAAGGAGACTCAACTGACGATGAAATTGCACTCTGAAATGGACTCACATGGGGAACGTAGAGATGATATGATTTTTTAAATCATCAGATGGGGGATTGAGGAAGCTGAAAACATTTACGAAAAATTTACCACCTAATAATATAGAAATGTGCCGTAACGTTAACATAAAAATGCATAATATAATAGACATTAAAAAAATGTGTCTTTATTAAATAACCAAACATGAAAATGCTGTTTATTTCTGCAGAAAGCTTTCATTCCTATCGTTCTCTCACCTCTAGGCATCATTATTCTTTTATTCTTCTCTGTCCCTTTAAGAAAGTAAATGTTTTCATAGTTAATGATTTAACATTATAACTGAACTTTAGAACCTGACCTCTTTGTGAAATGTGCTGTTTCTAGAGAAATTAATTTTTCTTTTCTTCACACCATATGACTTCACTGTATTTAGATTGTTTTCTCCACCACATATTCATAATGATCTAGCGTATTAGTAAAAAAAAAGTTTGCTGCAGTTTAAATTTCGTGATCTAACCTGGACATACCAGATTATAAATGTTTAATTTCATAGAGCAGCTCATTGTTACACAATGGGACACTAAGCAGCTAATAGAGTGGGCTTGTAAAAAGGTTCCCATGAGAACCTTTATAGATGTAACTTTTTGTAATACGCAGTAGCCATATCTGAATGACTTTATGTTGACATGGACGTTTACTGTGGGAATTGAGGAAGAAGACAACAGACCATCGGAAGATATTCATACATTGGATGATGATGAAATATTCACCTGTTTTTGCGACATGTTTAGTGGCTTTTCTATATAGTATGTGTTCCTAGCTAGAGAGTCAATGCATTCTATACACTCCTGCCATGCCCCTTAGCACTTTATTGTGATAGTTTGAATTGCCATAACCTATTGCTAACAGCGATTTCTTTTGATTTATCCATACACTAGGTGAGGAGATTTTTCTCTCTGTATGTTAATCATAGCTACTGTTGTGATTCCTTCCTTCTATCCATCTTAACGGTTGCTACTGCAGCTGTTTGGAGAACTCGTCTGAGTCTCCTGAACGACCCTTTATGGGGAGTTTGACCTTTTCTTAGTTATCTGACTTTGCTCTAAAATACTTGCTCTTTTCCAAAAGAACTCTTTATGGGTTCTCACTAGGATATGATAGGTCCTTTAGATTAGAAATGGGGACTAAGGGGTCTATTAGGATGGCGGGCGGACTGTGTCCGCCCGCCACCGCAACGGCAAACGGGACCGCCCGCAAGAGGTGCGGTGGTCCCGCACTAGCAATTAGGATGCCACCGCCACGGTGGCGGTGGCATCCCGCATATATTGAATTGCGGCGGGCTGTGCTGTAAGCAGCACCCGCCACAATGCAATATATGCATGTTGTGCATTGGCATGCACAACGTGACAGGCACCGCGCGGTGCCTGCCACCTTGTCCATGCCAATGTTGGGGGTACCATAGGTACCCCCCAAGTGCAGCCCCCCACCCCCCTGGGGGCCCGCAACGGGCCCCCGATGCGAAAACCGCATGCCTTTCCATGGCGGAGTCTCCGCCATGGAAAGGCATAACACCGCCCACATCATAATATGGATGGCGGTGCCTGCAAGGCACCGCCACCATATTATAGGCCTTTTCCGCCCGGTAGGCAATCGTGACGATTGCCTACCGGCGGAAAAGCGGCAGACGGTCTTTCCGTCCGCCGCGGTACCCCCCGCCATGCTAATGTGGTGGGGGGTAAAAGGCCGTCCGGCGGGGTGTTTTGGCGATCCGCCCGCCATGCTAATATGCCCCTAAATTCTGATTGGAACACACTTTTATTATCTATGCTTGTTCTAACCAAACTTTTTTGGGGAATATTTCTGTAATTGGATCCGTTTGACTAATATGAATTAAACCACAAAAATATCGACTAATCTCCTGAAGAGAAAATACATTTATGAAATTTCACTAAAATGTTCTTTATTGACTGAACATCAAATGCAAATAGGGATGTCTATTTTAAGTGAAGCTCCATTCTAATACGGTGGCAAAGATTCATCGACTTAGGAAGGCATGGAATCTCCAGGTTTTCTTAGTAAGTTTTAAGGTGACGTTACCAGTGGACATTTTTAAGAGATTTCTGCGCTCGCAACACCACTGACAACCAGGTGCTCCTTTTTAGATCAGCACTATCAGTGGGTATAAGCACAACAGCACTGCCTTAGTTTGGCTCCTTCTTACAGAACTGCTTTGATCTAGTCAAACTGGGGTCTTGTCTCTCCACTTGAGCCAACATTATGTGCCGGATATCCCAAGGCCCTGCCTTGTTTTCCGATTTATTCAATACTTACAGGCCCCCCAACAATAAACCTGAACCCTCACTAGATTGATAATTACATTTATGCTGACAATGCTCAGGTCAAAGAACTTCCAAAATGTGTCCCCCTGCCTCCAAGAGGTCCATCACTGAATGCAAAAAATGGGTTCTTCTTTAATGTTGATAAAACTGAAATCTGTTCTTTGGGGCAGGCTAACTAAGCCCCATTGTCACTGACTAGGGCAGAGTCACTGGGACCCTCCACTTCCAGGACAAAAGGTATGCAACCCGTATGAGTGGTTTAACAGTAAGCTCTACCACCATTAGTTTAAAAAACGAGATTATTGACTTGTGCACCTTCTATTCATGTGTAAATAACTTTTGTGATATTGCACAATTTGGTACACAACACAAAGTTTTGCTGTATATCAATATGATTTTAAAGCCTGTACAAAGTGTCTTAAAACTCATTAGTCTATTCAACTCCATGTTCACCTTCCACTGCAGGTAAATGCTCAAAAATGCTCCAATTTTTTAAACTAACAGTGGACAAGCAACAGTTTTTTCATCTCTGGCCTGAAATGAGCATGATCAGTCACATCCAAGTGCGAATTGAAAACCTTAGGTGCGCACTAGAAACCTTACTATACATCTTCCATGTCAGAAAGACTGGTGTAGAAAAACATGAAGCGGGTTGTGTGATGGTGTGCATGATAAACAAACAAATGTGCACAATTGTAGGCTATAAACAGTAGCTATCGCAGAACAATTTCTATGGGGACCCCCTGGCAAAACATGAAGACAGGAAGCTTCCAGAAAGCATGCCAGTCACAGTGCTACTAAGGGTCGGATGTACATAGACTAGGAATAGGGATTTCCAAATAGCGATTCCATCTGAATCGCTATTTGGAAATCGCTATTCCTTATGTATGAAACGTTTTGTTTCATATTTGCGATTCTTAGCGGGTCGCAAATCGACCTTCCTCATGAATATTAATGAGGTAGCTCGCAGTTTGCGACGCATTAGGAATCTCAGCCATCACGGGGATGGTGGCCTGCTAAGGTTAATAAAATGTTTTTTTGATGAAATGCAAAACGTTTTCCTTAAATAAGTAATAAGTTGTGCGACCCACTAAGAATTGCAAATATGAAACAAAACGTTTTATACATAAGGAATAGCAATTTCTAAATAGCAAATCGGATGGAATCGCTATTTGGAAATCCCTATTCCTAGTCTATGTACATCCGGTCCAAAGTGCAAATGTTTTGCGACCGCATATTGGTCACAAAACATTCATACATGCCAATGCGATTTGGTATTGGAAGGGTCACCCTAAACTCGCCTCTTCCAAATACTGAATTGCAAATCCCAAATTGCGTTAGGTAACAAGTTACCGAATTGCAATTTGGGCTTTGTACATTCCCAAAAGCATTTTTCTGGTCGCAAACGGGCCGATTCTGCAATTCGGACCATTTGCGACTGGAAAATTGCTTTGTACATATGGCTCCTAGTTCTATTACTGTAGAAGAGTCGGTCACAGCAAGCGCATATGCAGATGTCACTGATGGCACAAAAGCATGCGAGATGCAACTCTATGCTTGTTTGTTTACTTTTGGTATTTCAAAAAAAGTTACATCAGCAGAAACAACCTATATGCAGCCCAGCCTACCCTCTCACAAACTAATAAACACATCTAATAACCACTAGAAGTAGCCCCCATGCAGAGCTGAAAACGGCAATGACTTCCTGGGAAGACACATTTGGACTGCACCATCCGAAGGGTGAACAATACTCCTACAATGGGTGCAAAAGGAATGCATATGCAAAACATGTGCAGAACTCACAGCTAAAAACACCTGCATATGCTCCAGCACTTAATGGACAAAAATCAGAATTCCAGTGGGTGCACAACATAGACTCACCCCACTTTTGCCCTCCACAGCAATAGCACAGTGTTTGATGGCCTCATGTTCTGACCAATGCTTCATTCTTTGTAATCGGCACCTTCAGTGACTCTACACTTTCAACACATCTGACTTCGGTCCTTGAGGTTAGCAATCATATAGAAGCATGCACTCAATCACTCACACTTTCTGGCAAGAGCTGACCCAAAAACAATTAGTGGAGGTGTACCACATTAACACTCATTTCCCAGGCAAGCATAGGACCGGTGGAAGTATCCAGCTGGCCACCCGTTGCTATAATATTGAAAACACTCGTCTAAATATATCCAACTTTATTTTTAAATAAAAATAGTTAAATATATCATTTATTTTGGCATAAATATATCTAAGAGACCTGCAATGTGGGAGCACGGGGCCGACGTTGCTTAAAAAAGGCCACTGCAGAAACCCCCACACATATTCAACACAAAAAAAAGTTCCAATAAAAAATATGCAGTTACGTCACAATCCAGCAGCACAGCACTAATGACAAAACTATCCATAGGAGAAATATAATTTCTATAATGTTAGCAGTAACTATATATGGCAACCTAGGGAACTTGATGTATTCTAGCAAGGACAACTGCTAGTCTATTATCATAATAGCAATTAGGAAAATAAGTCAGTCAAAATAAAACGCTGATGTAAACTGCGGCTGCAATAAAAAAAAAAGATTACCGACCTATGGATTAAAGGTAGTGCTCATAACTTCAGCACAAACCTAGAAGGCCGGACTACATTAAGTACCTCAGTGGCGTTAATTTGCAACAAGGTGCTAATTAAAACCGTATATTGAAAGGATGTGAAATGTTTGCTTCAATATCATCCTATTGGAGTTGATATTAGAATATCTACACCCAATTGGACAATACTTTTGTCAACAATATTTAGAACACAATATTTGTGTCACATGATATTCCTGTGTAGGATATTTTGATGTACAACCGTAAGTTGTTTTCAGTAGAAACAACTCAATATTTTGTCTATATAGATTTAAGTTTTTTTGTAAATAAGGACCAACCTGGCAGTTTATGCAGTCTGAGGCCTGAAGTAAGAAGCCTTTTTGTCGTCGCAAACCTTGTAATTCACAAATTACAGAGTTTGCAACTGCAAAAGGGCTTTTTACAATCTACAAAAGCCCTTTTAGCAGTTTGAAAAGTCTTTCTGACTAGTAGAGGGCTTTTGCAACCCCTTTCCGAATCTCAAATTGCAGGGGGCATGAAATGGGCGTCCCCTTCCTATTTACAATTTGCGAAAGTATGTAGCAATGGTTTGGGACCGTAAACTACTGATCAATTACCGACCTCTGAGTTGGGAGTAGTAACTGATTCACAAAGGGGTCAGCTTCCCTGTCCGTGAATCCTGTTAGCTGGCCTTAGAAGAAGCAGGGAGTGGTCCACAGCATCACTGCCTGCTTTCATGGATGTCCACCAACACGAGAAACTTTTTTTTTTAATTGATACCTATCCCATTAGAGCAGGGGTCTTCAATCTGTGGGGCACGACCCCCAGGGGGGGCCATGGAGTCATAAAAAGGGGGTCGCTCATTCCCGGTCGCACTTCTGCCTGGAACTGGAATCTAAAACCCTCCTTTATTTTCACGCCCACCCTTTCCCCACTGCTGTCTTTGGGATTCCCCTGCTCTGCCCTCGCTGTTGCCGTTCTCTGACCTCCGTTTGTCCAGCTGGCTTGAGGAAACCCCACATTAGCTGTCCCGGGCCCGGGTGGGGGGGGGAGGGGGGGGACGTGCGGGGGAGGCAGTCACACTCCCACCAGCCTATGGAAGGAACAATCTTTTTTAACTAAAATGTTTGTTTTAAAGACAAAACTAGTCATTCTTAACAAAACCCAATTACCAGATCTCAGAGGTAAATGCAATATTTGCAAATGGAAATCCCCGTGTAGCTCACACTTCTCTCTTGTGCTTGCTTCCTCGTGAGTGTGCATGCAGGGCACTTACTGTTATCAATTACCCCAATCAGCTCAGTTGTCCCCGAGCATGAGTTTCACTTACTTATATCTGTTGTTCGACTTTTATTGCAAAGTTGTCCCACATGCTTATTAATGTGACACTTCCATCTCTGCTTTAAAGTCCCCTAGGGAGGCAGTCACATTCCCACCCGCACCACCGGAAGGAACAATCTTTCCAACAAAAAGGGATTTTTAAGACAAAACTAGCCATTCAAAACTCAATCATGTGTTATTATCATTGAGTATTCAACACATGAAATAAGGAGAATCCAACCAGAGGCGTCACATGTCGTGTGCACTCGGACCCAAGCTCTCAGGGGCTATGCCTTTTACTTTCTTCCCGAGGCAGGGTTGGGGCAATGGTGCTGGCTGCAGGTGCTCTTTCCTCTTTAGAAATGGCACTGCCATCATGCAGCTGACAGAAGGGCAGTGTGCTGGGTGGGAACGGGGGGACATAACACTGAAGGGATGAAAGGGAAGAGCCTGGACAGATATAGCACTGTCTGTGTCTGATTATTAGATATTGAGAGACAGGGCCAGACATACTTTAACTGACAAAGATGGGAGATGGGGGTATGCGAGGCCGATTGGATGGCAAGGAGAGAGGTGTGGAGCCAGTGGTGAGAGGTGGGATGTGGGTGTGAGAGGGGACTGGAGAAAAGGGGTGGATGATGTGATAGAAGTGAGGAGAGGCAAGGTGAGAGACGTGGAAGAGTGGGAGGGGTGAGAGGGGAGGATGTGAGAGGTGAGGAGAGATGAGGGTGAGAGGAGATGGGATGAGAGAAGGCAGCCGAGAGAGGTGAGGGAGTCAGAGAATTCAATTTGAGAGGTCAGGGATGAGGAGAAATGTGAAGTGGTGAAGGAAGAGCGGAAACGCAGGAAAAGAGGTGAGTGTGAGAGAAAGATGAAGGCAGAGAGGAGGGCTACTATTAAAGGAAGAGAGAAGATAGCTGAGAGGTGATCTGTGAGGTAAATAGAGAATTTGATGCGACATGGGTGACGTAGAGCAGCGATAGGGGAATAGAGGGAGTTGTGGGGGCGGTGCTGAGGTGACAGGTAAGATGGACGTTGGTTCAAGAAGGTATATACGAACAAAGGAGAGATGTGAATGATGAATTGGGGGACGGGAGAAATATAAGATACAAATAGATAAGACAGAAATTTTAAGGGAGAGACTTGAGGTGAATGAGAAAGGCTGAGGGTTGTGAGAGGAGACGGGCCAGGGAGGCCATGAGATAAATGAGAGAGACTGTTAGAGATGAGGGGATTGAAAAGAAAGAACATTGAGGGGTGATTAAAGGTGAAGTGAGAGGTTGAATGGGGAGAGTTCAGAAGTTGTAAAAAGGGGTGAAAGAAAATAGCCTGCAAAGGGAGAGAGGGCTCCGGGGTTGAGAGAGGGGAGAAGGATAGAAGGGAAGAGGTGGGAGGAAAGAGGTGTGGGTAAACTGCTTAACTCTGTACAAGACCGCCCGGGTTTTAAGGGACCCCTGCTGCTCTCAGACAGGGCCTGGTGAGCTCCTAATGTAGCAACACTGCGGAGTGGAAGGTCCTTCATAAAGGATGACTAGACATCTTTCTGTTGTTTATTGCTGTATTTTGGTTATAACTGGTACTGGTGAGGTGAAATGTTTGCCCGCTGTTACCATGTGTAAAAAATGTCAATGCCACTTCACATTGCATTATTAACATTTTCTTACCAGACAATTTAATCGACCCTGCTGCATAATTTGGTCCTCCCTGCCTCATAATTCCACTAGACCTGCCTTTAGGGCAGTCTGGCAGTGCCCAAAGGGATGGTCAGTCAGATCAGTGTGTGGCCTTTTTTTTTTTTTTGCTGCTTGCTCGCCTGTTTTATGGTTTGGTGGACTGTTTTTACTGTTGATTTCTGTGCTATGACCACAACTATTGTCTGCAGGTCGCACAAATGCATGCAGTCTCCCATACCTTGCAAAACACCTATACAGCTCGGCCTTTACAAGTTTGAAACTGCGGCAAAATTTGGTCCTTCCGGTGCCTCATAATTCCAGTAGCCTTGCCTATAGGGCAGTCTGGCAGTGCCCAAAGGGGTGGCCAGGCAGGTAAGTGTGTGGGCTTTTTATTGGCTGCTTGCTGGCCTGTTTTGTGGTCTGGTGGACTGTTTTTACTGTTGATTTCTGTGTAGTTAGCCTGTGACCAGTCACCCACAAACCTTGGACTTGCTAAACACTGTTTAATTATATTTCCCCACCGTAAAAATGATTTGCCGTGCGAACTGGGGGCATTTATGGTTGTCGATGATGCCGACTACCCAGTTCTAGAGATGTTTGTCAGGAGGGGGTCCTTACCTCTGAAAATTTTGACAGGGGGGTCACGGCATCCAAAAGTTTGAAGACCTCTGCATTAGAGGACGTGAGTTGCTTCAAAAACATTTTCCAGTATGGTAATGCAAAAGTAGGGCGGGGGAAGGGGGGTCTGCTGTCCCTTGCATGCCTCTACCTACATATAATCACTGTGGGTCACAATTTGTGACTTGCACAGTTAAAATTCATTAGGCAGATAATTTTGTGGCTCCCTGAAAATGAACAATTTGTGATGAAACCTATTAGTGCACATGTCGTTTTGCAAATTACATAACCATTCACAAGCCATTCATATACATATTGTACATCCTGGTTTGTGATTGGGTATTAGCATATCAGGGCCTTAGCACCAGAATTAGCGTTCGTCAGACAGGTACTTCATCACAAACATGATGGACATCAAGTTCGCCTTATTACAAGTGAATTAGGATATAATGCACTTGTAATAAGCAGGTTGGGATATCCGTCACATTTGTGACAGTGTACCTGATGCAAAAACAAAATTGTTAGGGATTACAAAGCAGCAGAAAAAACTTCATCATGCAATCTTCAGAGAAATAAAACAAGTCACTTGGACAATTCCTTCAGTAACTAGTAGGAAAAGCAATTTATCAGACAACACCTTTGAGTGTTGGGTAGAGCAGATGCTCGCTTGCAAGGATCACAAACATCTTACTCAATTGTGAAACGATTATAAACATGTATACAACAAAGATTCTGGCTGCATCACATTGCCATTCCATATCAAAAATGCATCTTCAATGTAACATACACTGCGAACAGGCCATTCAAAGATAAATACATAGCACAATCCCTCCAAGCAATCCGTGGTCCTTACCTGATGCGACAGAAAAAAGATTTCTCCTCCACGCAGTCTTGGGTGGCCACATCTAAAGAGGGTCATTTAAAAAAGAGCAAGTCAATAATCAGGAACTCATTTTATTGCAAATTAGTAAACAAGCTTCTTCCAGTAGACTCTCACTACTTCTGCCTACCCCTTCTGCATCATAACTCTAACTACTGCTCCTTAGTTGCTTCTTCATTTGGGCAGCATGATTAACGAGGAAATGTCTATTCCATATACCAAACCCAATACATTTTTAGCACCAGCACTATCTCACTTCATTTCCAACTTCTTTAGCCCACCAGTTTCGAGTGGTTTGCAATCAGGTTACCTATAGTGACTGTGTACTGTCAACATCTAATAGTTACCACCTCTCACAACATCCTCCTCTCCACAACACTATGCATCTTGTATAGGTAATTTCACACAACAATGAGCTTTGGCAGAAGGTTTTCAACCAGTCATTTTTTGACAGTGATCACCATAAAAGCAAACAATAAAACACAAACACTTTATTCCAGATATATTAGAATAGGTCATTTATGGTAAGCAGTGTTGAGGATATAGCCGATGATCAAAATCAGTAAGAGAGTTAAGAAAAATCAACAACAAACTAAAAGTTATCAAGTCAAACAAGGCTCACTATATCTATAACCTGCATTGAAAGCCCCAATTCTGATAGGTACTTCTAACCATAAATTCCTCAGTTTTAGAATATCTGTGGGTGCCAGACTGGACATGAAAGATTTTTTAGCACAGACCCTGTGTGCCAGAAGATGGCATTGTCTGGCTCTGCTTTGAACTTGCTCCACCCCGGAAGTGATGGCTGGAGCTTCATATAGGTGCAACCCAAGAGCACTGATGTCAGTTCCTTTCTTTACTTGCCTTTTTACGCATCCCTGTACCTGGTCTGTCACAGGGCGGGGACAACGTCACCCTCATGGAAGAGTTGGCCCATAGGTGTGTTAGACCAGATCAGTAGTGCCCGGAGAGATGTACTGGCACTGTGAGATACTACGCCACCAGGCACAGTGAACACAGGATCTGCTGTTGCACCGAAGGCCTCAGGTGAGTGCTTAAGCCAGTGATGGGCGGGGTCAAGGGATAAAGAGCCTGGGCCTGGTGGGGAACGGTTGTATGATAGAGGCACGCATGGCTAAACCACGCATGCCTTTACCATGCAGCCTAAACCATGAACGCGTCTTAATCACGCATTCCTTTACTACGCATGCCTTTACAACTTAATTTTGTGGTAAAGGCATGAATGGTGAAGGGGTATGCGTGGCTAAGGCCACGACCCCCCTCCCCCACCTTAAGATACAAATTCCCTACCTGACTCCCGCCCTGAGGTCCAAATACCACGACCCCCTCCCACCCCACACGCTGTCCCTAACCCTTAACAAACACTACCTCAACCCCCTCTCACCCCCCTGCGCTGTACCTAAAACTACCCCAACCCCTTCCACTGCTCTTAGGCCCAATACCCTAACCCCTAATTAAAAAAACTACCACGACCCTCCCCCAGCCCTGTAAACTACCCCTGACCCTCACCCAGCCCTGTAAACTACCCTGACCCCCCAGCCCTGAATACTACCCCCAACCCCCAGCCCAGAAAACCACCCTCAAACCCCCTGCCCAGAAAACTACCCCTGAAACCCCCCCAGAAAACTACCCCGACCCCCCAGCCCAGAAAACTACCCCAAACCCCAGCCCAGAAAACTACCCCTGACCCCCAGCCCAAGAAAACTACCCCTCCAGCCCAGCCCCACTTACCTCACCGCGGCTCTCTTACTGGCAAGGTCTTCCTGCTTCCGTCCCTGCAGCAGCCAGCAGCTAGACCATGCACTGCCTTAGCCATGCATATGCATGGTTAAGGCAAGCGTGGTTACGCTTGCGATGTCGGAACATGTGTGGATGAGGCCGCGATGTTCCGACTGTTTCCCGTGGGGAACACTACAAATCAAGGACTGCATCAGCAGCTTCGGGTCCAATGCCCCTCGAGGATAGACTGGAAGGAAACACCAACCACAGAAACTCGAGCCCTGCCTCTTAGGCCTTGAAGAATAGTGTGCAGGTGATGGAAGGCCTATTCTTTGGCCTGTTGGGGCTCGCAGCACAGTCGATCGCATAGTCCGGCATCTCAGCCATGCCGAGCTATGCAGATAGAACGCGTGGTGATCCACTCGGGTTGCTGCTCCCCCTTTCGATCCAACAATCCACCAAACACCTGTGGCTCAGCGAAGCCGACATCATCTGGGTGATAAACTATTTGAGAAGCCCTACCAGTAAGATCCTGGGTGAACTGCGGTGATAAGGCCATGGACATTGATGACTGGTAGAGTCCCATTTGCTCTGTAACTGATAATAACTGGGCTGAGAGCCTCAATTGCCCACAGAACCCCCTCGAAAGACATAAATTTGCATTGCTGGCAATTATCGACATCAGCAGGCTATGAAGACCGAGCGGTCACCTGACTCTGCCAAAGAGCGGAGTCATGGCACCTCCCCTCAAGGGGGCAGCTCCCCTGAGTACTATTAAGTCACAGTACGTTGCGTGGTCCGCAAAGAGCTGTACTGGGTGCCATTGCTCTCTGCTTGATCAGAGGGGTGCTGTGCCTGGGGGAAGCTGCAGATCTGACTGCGGAAAGGCCATGAGAAAAATGCATCAGAGGCAATTGAGACTCCAGTTCAACAAAAAAAGGGCTACTCGAGGAGAAGACTTACAACAGCCACTCACACAATCCTATGAGTCAAAGGTATCAGGGTTGCTTAAGAAGCTGAAAGAGGGTCTAAAAACCATACGCTCAAAGATATACCACCTCACTATATGTATTTACAACTTCAAGGATCGCAAGGACAAGCAAGACATGCGACTCACGGAGGCGAAAAACAGGATTTCAATAGTAGAGGATTCCTTGCATGACCACACTCAAAGTGGCCACCCTCTCCAAAGAACTTGCGCTTGTGACATTGAAAAATGAAGACTTCCAAGCTTGTTCATGGAAGAACAATGTGCTTATTATGGGGGTACCCGAATCGGAACAAGTGAACAACACGGAAGCCTTTGTGAAACAAATGCTTATCTCCTTTGGTAGGGAGGCTTTTTCTTCTGCCTTGACTGTGCAACGCTTCCATAGATCCCTGGCGCCCAGACCGAAGCCAGGACAAAATCTGAGACCGAAAATTACACTTTTACCTAATTACAGGAATAGAGACACAATATTACGTCTCCATAGGTCCAGACCAGAGTTGCAACATGGCGGCTCCCAGGTGGCCTTCTTTCCAGCTTCACCTTTATGGGCCAGGAGGCGCAACGAACTTTTCCCAAAGTTAAACAAGCATTTGCAATGCAATAGGTCTCGCATTAGTTAAAGTTTAAGCTATTGGCATTGCAAATGATAATGTTTCTTATATATTTTTTGTTAAAAAAAAAAATTCCAGCAGTAGCATAAGTAATAAAAGAAAATCCACAAAGAAAGAGTGCAGTACCACAGGCTGTTACTAGGTGTCCGTGTGGAGTTGTAACGGGGTCTCTATTAGCCACATAAGGAACTGCACCCTTAATGCAACTATAAAGAGAACTTGCAACTGAGCATACGTTTCCATTTGTTTTTATTGGAAGAGAGATTTTTTTTAGCTTGCGTTTTCAAAATGAACCATTGTTGTTTATTTAGCATCTCACTTCCAATAAAAACAAATGGAAACGTATGCTCAGCTGCAATCTTTTTTTTTTTTTTACAATTGCATTAAGGGTGCTGTACCTTATGTGGCTATTAGAGGTCCCTTTGCAACTGCACAAGAACACCTGGTAACCGCCTGTGGTACTGCACCCTTTCCTTGCTTTGTGGATTTTCTTTCATTCCTTAAGCTAATGCTGGGATATTTTTTGACAAAAAACAATCTAAACAACATTAGCATCTGCAATGCCTATAGCTCAAACTTTCACTAATGCGAGACCTATTGCATTGCAAATGCTTGTTTTATTTTTGACGTTTTTCTGCTTGATAATCTTTGTTTCATTTACCAATCTAAGTGGAGCCTGCCATCCTAAATCAGTAAAAAAAAATTGCTTAAATGGTGCCCGCGGCATACCGCATGTGCGCGCATGCATGTCTTCTGACGCACATCAGTGGAATGACTTGATCCAGGGCCCAAGTCGGGGGTACACGTGGGTAGATAGCGTCCACCCACTATTTTCACAAGGTGGACGCCATCTACCTTGCCAAGAGGTTGGGCCCCACTGAAATGAACTCGCCCCGGTGTAATTTTCAGGCACCGTGACACATTTAGCAGCACCTGCACCTTGTCTGCTTTTGTTCTAAGCAGCAACATGCAGACTGGGAAGAGGGCTTTATTTTAAATTCCAGCTGGGCCCAAAACAAAGGCCGACTTTACGGGTCCATCGGGATTCCTTTTGTTCGGGTATGCTTGGCTGGGAGCCTCACACCTAGATGCAAATACAATGGAGGAGAAACAAAGGCACACCGCTTGTTGTTACTTCACAGGTACTTAAAAGAGGCGTGGTTTTGACTTTGTTCAGTCCCTGTGTATAAGATATGCATTCACTGTGAAAATGTGAGCTGTTGGTCTGTCACAGTATTTACACAAATAATAGTTTAAATACCACTATTTTGGTTTATTTCTTTGATAGCGCTACTCACACTCATCACACGTATACATTATACATGGACAAGAAGTCATAAGTGTGTACAGCAATGTACAGGATGATGTTTTATATAAGACAGAATAACAAGCTGTGTAGGAGTCACAGGACCTTTGTTGTTCACTGTGCTATATTAGGATTACAATTTATGGACTGCAAGTAACAAAATGATCTCTGCGTTAAAAGCAGTAACCCTCTTGCATATCTACATAAAATAAAAATCTGCTGGCTGCATGTTTCATGACGTGCTTTGTGGGAGACACATTAACCATCTATGCTACTTTTATTCAAAACTGGGTCTAGACAAAATTCAGATTTTTCCAGCAAATGTGTTAACCTCAAGAGTTCTCTCCATTATTATTATTATTCCGTGAGATTTAGCTGGCACACAAAGATCTCTGCAGACGTTGGAAGCATTTAATTATTACAGATTCACCGCCATGTTTCTCCTCGCTGCCAGTTTTAGTGGCAAAGTTTTAAAAAAAACTATGTATAAATTGAGGCCCTGATTTTGCGTTGGGATTGCGTCACTTTTTGGTCAAAACCCAGATGCATAATCTCATTTGGTGAATCTAGCAGTGCGCTCAAATGAACTCTTGATAAACCTGCTAAACGTAGGTGAAGTCTTAAGATCTGATTCCCCTTCCTGTGATGTTACATTCTGTGATGCCATGTGCCATTACATCCCGCGCCATGATGACACTTGGATACTGGCTAACTTGGTTAGTCCTGCCCCCCACCCCCCATTCTGTTTTTTTAAGACTTCTGCCTATACGCGACCACCATTGCACCTTTTTTTTTTTTTTTTTTAAAAGATGCTGCAAAGTGTGTTCCGACGTTGCACTGTACCGCCAAAAGAATGTGTTAAAGCAAATGCCTCGCAAGGTGAAGCATCTTGGCTTTGCCAATGCATGTTCATTAAAGCAGTTATGCATTTTATGACATAAATGATAAAGAGCAATGTGACCCCATACACTGTCCTCAGAAGTTCTGTGCAGTGAATATGCGTTTATCGCGCGAGCTTACATTTATATGTATCCCGTGCTGCTGACTTAGAGTTATTGTCCCAGAGGTTTCAAATCTGCTGCCTGCGAACTGTGGAAACCCCTCCGTATTGCCCACACGTGTGGAGATGCTGCTGATCCTGGAGGCAGTCAGGTAATTGCCGCATTGTGGCATTGCCCTCATTGAGTTAGCCTGGTACTCGAGCAGGGGTCGGTCAGCGGCCTGCCTTGCTTTTGCTCTAAAATCCCATCCTGCCTTTGGAATAAGCGTGTGGGGTGTAGTGTGTTGTGTTTTGGCACAGCTGTGAACAGGACGTGCCCCTCCCTGCACACAGCTTGGCTCTGCAGGTTAATAACTTTCTCCATTCTGCTCTTCACGAGTGACGCGATCTTGGCTCCGAGGACATGGCGTAGTGTCGCCGTGCAGTGTGTGCTGCGCTGTAGGTGTTCTACGGGGGAGGTGGCACTGCAGGTAGGAGGGCACTGGGCCTCATCCGGGTCCTGGCGGGCCGAGCTCCCCTGGGGGCACCGTGCGCGCTATTTATGACTTGCGGAGCCTCCTGTGTCGGCTCGGGTTACCCTGGCACAGCCCCTCGCCGCTCTTTGGGCGGCATGCACACAGCGTGCAGAGAGCGGGGGACTAGAGCCATGTGTCTGGTGGGAGCTGCGACTAGACACCGCTCAGGGAACCAGCTAGTTAAAGCTTGCACGTGAGGCCACCCTGGTGCAGAACAGGAGTCGGCACTGATGCTGCGGGGGCGTGTGCACGTCGGTGTGTCAGTGCACACATCCGTCTGGCTGGAAGGGGGAGAGAGGCGCTAGACAAAGGAACAGGCCACCTTAAAGATGTGTGCGGTGATCGGTGCCACCTGTGAGGTAACGGGCTCGAGTTACAGGTGGTGGCGGGCGTCGCACAGACCAGGAGCGTCCGTGTAGAGCCGGTGTTTGTACTCTGTAGACATGCGGTTAAGTGCCTTCTGAGGCGCACAAGTGTGCATCTGAGATCCGAACGCGTCGTGTGCAGCATGCGGAGGGGAGGCTGGCACTCACGGTGGCGATGCACGAAGATGCTCACGCGTGTGGGGTGCGGCGAATGAGCCCCGTGCAAACAGTGGGTGAGGAGGTGAAGGGGATTATTATTATTTTTTTTTTTGTTGGAAGTGTGAGTAGTCAAGTGCCCTCGGCAGGGTGCGGCGAGGGCTCACGTGCTGGCATTCCGGGGGCGAATGATGGTGAAGTATTCTGCAGCGCAGAAGTGGTCTGTGCGCTTCTTTTGCCGTCTTGCACACTCACTAACTGGAAATATTTTCGAGTGAATGCATTTTCTTCTGACAGCAGAAGTCAGAAACACAGAGGCAGTTGCTGCCCCCTGGTTTGTCGTGTTTCCCAGCTCCTTTGTCCGGAAAATACGTATTAACTTGAAAAAAATATTCCGATTTGCCATATGTGCTCAAGACGCCCAAAAGACACGCACATATCCCCTCTGCACTGGCTCAGCGCAGGAGACGCCATCGGGTGTCATTTGTGGAATTACAGCAACAACTCCTGCACAGTGGTGGAGATGAAGGGACGTGTCCTGTGCGCTTCAGCAGGACATCCACAGAAGTGTGCTGTTCGGTGTGTGACGGCACAGCAAAGAGCTGTGTGCAGCGTGTGAAGGTACAGGGGCGTGTGCTATTTCCTCTGTAGAGTGCGCAGGACAGAGAGTCCTGCAAAGGGAAGCCACCTAGGTAGTAGCAGTGAGATACGGTAACTATTCTTCGCAGAGTGCCCAGATAAACGTGCCCTTGGCAGTGTGCGGAGATGTAGACAGGTGTCTTGTGCAGTGATGCAAAATGCAGCTCGTGGTGTGCAGTACACAAAGAGGCACAGGAGTGTGCTGTGCACGGTGCGCAGTACCATAGACTCGTACTGCGTATTGTGGTACGATCAGTGGTCAAAGTGGGCGGAATCGGCAGGGCACGGTGTGCCTCTACTTCTTCAATTTAAATAAATCCGTTCCCCCTACTTTTTTCTTTTAAAAATGCGCTCCAGGACGGCGGAGATAGTCTGTTGGGGGACGGGCGGGATGGGCAGAGAAGGAAAAGGACTCTGTCTCTACTTTCTTGCCCAGAAAACTAGTGGTGCACGCGCACCACAGAGGAGCGGGGGGAGGGAGCGCGGCAGCGGCAGCAGACGAACGCGCGCTGCTGCGCGTTCTGGCCACCGTCGGGAATGGGCGCGGCAAAGGCGGGACATGTGCCCGCCTTTGACCAATTGCGTGCCGTCTCCGCAAAAAAAAGGCACGCTCCAGCCAATGTGGGCTTCCGAAAGCAAAACCACACGCACGAGCGTGTGGGTAGCTTTCAGAAGCCCTTTCTAGAGGTCTCGCGCTGCGCGAGCAGTGCTGAGCACTGCAACGCTAGGCGCGAGACCTAAAAACTATTGCACAAACGATCAATCAAATACTCTGGGGCCGATTCCGATCTCGGTCGGAGGCGCACCCAATACCATTCGGTCGGGAAAAAAGCCATGCGAAAGCCAGTTTCCCGACCGATCCGTACAGCACACCGAACGAGCAAGTACGATGCGCACAACAGCAAAAATTCCGGCCGAGCCGTACTCACCCAAACCAGGTCCTGTTCTCCGACCGAGGCGAATCCGGAAACGCCGAATCGAGTCGCACGGAAGGGAAAATGCAGCCCCGTCCGGCCGGACAAGTACGATCGCGCTTCCCGTCACGCGCCGAACCCGTCGCTACGCACGGCACGTCAAAGCATCCGGGAGAGGCGCACATAAGCTCCAAATCGCGCCACAACACGATCCACGGCTACGAGACGAACACGGCACCGACGAGGACGACGCGAGGCGACGAGGACGAAGCGAAGCGACGAGGACGACGCGAAGCAACGAGAAGGACGAACGACACGAACCAACCATGAATCCCTTCGTCCCGATCATACCAATATTCTACATCTACTACCGGAACAGGCACGGACGCGTACGGCGCAGAAGGTAAGTCAGACACCAACCACAAAACACATACAACACGTACACGACACATCACACACATACACGGGGAATCTGAATATACTTACACCAGCAACAGCAGCACCATAGGGGCGGGATGCCCATCACCAATGCCACATATGCACACAGGGGCCTGAATGCGCGCCACCACCCCAACCCAGAGGGGGCTGGATGCCTACCACTACTACCACCCTTAGCCAGGGGGCAGGATGCCCACCACTACTACCACCCTCACCCACGGGGGCAGGATGCCTACCACTACTACCACCCTTAGCCAGGGGGCAGGATGCCCACCACTACTACCACCCTTAGCCAGGGGGCAGGATGCCCACCACTACTACCACACTCACCCACGGGGGGCAGGATGCCTACCACTACTACCACCCTTAGCCAGGGGGGCAGGATGCCCACCACTACTACCACCCTTAGCCAGGGGGCAGGATGCCCACCACTACTACCACCCTCACCCACGGGGGGCAGGATGCCTACCACTACTACCACCCTCACCCAGGGGGGCAGGATGCCTACCACTACTACCACCCTTAGCCAGGGGGGCAGGATGCCCACCACTACTACCACCCTCACCCACGGGGGCAGGATGCCTACCACTACTACCACCCTCACCCAGGGGGGCAGGATGCCTACCACTACTACCACCCTTAGCAGGGGGGCTGGATGCCCACCACTACTACCACCCTCACCCACGGGGGCAGGATGCCTACCACTACTACCACCCTTAGCCAGGGGGCTGGATGCCTACCACTACTACCACCCCCACTCATAGGATGGACAATGCATGACACAACAAGCACACCACAACCTAGGGAATGCAAGATTAAGACATCCCCCCACCACCATGACAAGCGTGTGTAGGCTGTGTCAAATGCCTACAACACCGAACATGACTTTCAACATACAATGTGACCCCCTAGCACATGTGCCACACATATATGTGTGTGGCACCCACAATGCTAAGCAGCCCATGACCATTGTGGCAATGGGGCCTAAACCCCCATCATCACAGTGACCAAAAGGTAAGTGTGGGGTCCATAGCTGAAGCACATTTTGACCATTGTGGCAATGGGGTCTAAACCCCCATCATCACAGTGACCAAAAGGCAAGTGTGGGGTCCATAGCTGAAGCACATTTTGACCATTGTGGCAATGGGGTCTAAACCCCCATCATCACAGTGACCAAAAGGCAAGTGTGGGGTCCATAGCTGAAGCACATTTTGACCATTGTGGCAATGGGGTCTACACCCTCATCATCACAGTGACCAAAAGGTAATTGTTGACAAAGAAAGAGCTGCAACTGCCAAACTGCATGGATCATTCCTGGTCACAGAACCAAAAACTCATCCGTGGCAAAGTAGTGTATGTGTCCCATTGCAACATAAATTGGGGGAGCCAAATACTGCAGTGCAAATGAAACATTCCTTTGGCCATGTGCAGACAAACAACACCCATGGGGGCTGAGACCGTCAACAGTCATCAATGACACAATGACAGAAGTGACCATCAGAATGCAGAACCACATATTTGCACCAATGGGCACACAAATGCAGATACCCTGTGGAGACAGCAGATGTGAGGTGAACAGATACCATACCATGGCAGCAATGGGACACACAAACCATGATCACTGTGCTGACCGATGACCTATGAGTCCCAGGGACAG